>KZ613544.1:0-188072 GCA_002865625.1 Hyaloscypha hepaticicola
ATATAATAAATATAATAAATATAATAAATATAATAAATATAATAAATATAATAAATATAATAAATATAATAAATATAATAAATATAATAAATATAGTAAATATAATAAATATAATAGATTTAAGAATAATAATTATAAAAATAGAGATTATTAAAACTCGGAATAAATTAAAAGAGAAATAATATAAGGGAATTCTCTTAAATTTATAAATAATACGAATATTATAAAGTTTTAACTAATTAATAAAAAGTATTCCGAATATTATAATTAAACTATTAATAAAATAAAGGATTTAAAATATAAAGACTATTATATTTACGATTATCCGCTAATATAATATTTAATAAAAAGAGAATATATTCACAAGTTTTAAATCTAGTAATATTAAAGATTATTAAAGTCAAGAGTGAAAATAATACTATTATTCTTTAATAAGAATTAAAGATAATTCGATTAAACTCGAATTATTATTTAAGGTAAAAAGTTTAATTATAATATTAATATTAAATTAATTAATTTTTAAAGAATAGAAGAAGAGACTCGTTTAATTATTCAAGAGCGAGTAAAAGTAATAAGTATTCAAGGGAATCAATTAATACTATTCTCTATTATATAAAGAAACTAAAATAAAGATATAATACGAGATAATAATAAAACTATTATTAATAGAGATTTCGAGACAAGTAAATATTAATTCTAATTCAATTTACTAGATAGTAATAAACTAAAGGATTAATATAAGACTTTACTAATATTAGTATTCGTGAATACTATTAATAATATTACTACTATAAATAAGAAAGTTAAAGTAATAAAAGGAGTTAAGTAAACCTTGAGAAGGCAAGTATATATAAAAGAATAAGTCTCGCGAATAAGATCACGAGATAAAGTAAGAGATTTCTATTAAATTAAAGATATTATAAATAAAATAAAAGTAAATTTAAATTAAAATACAAAAATCCAAGTAATATTAAATAATAACCTGAAAGAAATTATTAAACAGGTAATAAAGAAGAAATAAATAATTTCTCTTTTCAAAATCGATTAGAATAAAAATATAATTATAAATACTCTTTATATACTTAATCTAGTCGCGATCTTTGATTATTAATAAAGAAAAGATAATACTTTATATATTCAAGTAATCGAAATAGTAAATATTATATATAATAATATACTAAATTTAATAAAATACAAGAATAAATTTAAATATACTCTTATAAGATTAAATTTATTAAAACTAATTATAATATTTATATTTATTTTAATAAAAGGAAATTCACTTATTTAAGAAGAACTAATAGAATCGAGATTTATAATATTATTTCTATACTTTTTAATCACTTTTATAAACTTAATCAAGAAGTAAATAAATATAAGATTAATTAATATTAAAATTAAAGTCAATATTCTCCTTGAATAGTTTATACGAGAGGTCGAGTATATAATCTATAATACAAAGTATTATATTATAATAATAGTTAATAAAAAGAAGACCGGATTCGTTAAAGTAATAAGAATCAAGATTGAGATTAAAGAAGGAATTAATTATATAAATATCTTTTTCTTAATCCGGGAATTTAATAAAATCTTATTTAAATAACCTTTTATTAATTATATATAAATAATAATATCTTATTAATTAAACGGTTTAATAAATAAAAGATTTACAAATCTTAAAACCGGAACTTTATATATAATTATAATAATATTGAAAATAAAGGAAAAAGAGAAAAAACAAATAAGTTTCAAAGACTATAAGAAATCTATTATTATAAATAAAAGTAATAATCTAGTAAATAATAATATAAAGGAAAATTAAAATTTGATATATAATCCGGAAAGTATATTAGAGGGAATAAGACTAAATTAAAGATTTTAAAGAATTTCGTTTATTTGGATTTAATAGTATTAGAGATTCAAGAGATAAAATAAGATATTAAAGGATTTAAAAATATTTTTAGAGATTTGAAAATAAAGAAAATATTAATATAAATTATATTAAAAATACTCCTTAATATAAAAGAATAAGAAGTTAAGAAATTATTAAATAAGGAAATTTCCGAAAAGGAATTAGTATATCTTTTATTAATAATAAGAAATTATTTAGAAATCGAAAGGAATCTAGAAAATAAAGGAGAATAAAGAGATTTTAATATAAACTATTTTGGAAAGGAATAAAGGAAATTAATATAATATAATAGAAATAAGATAAAAGTCTTTAAAATTTAATAATAAATAATTTTTTTTAAAAAAGAAAAGAATAATTAAACTTTAAATAAAAGATAATAAAAAGTAAAAAAGATTAGTATTTAAAGTATTTTAAAGAAAGTCTAAAAGAGTTTTATAATTCTTAAGAATTATTATAATCTATAAATCGAAAGTAAAAAAGATTTAATTAGTGAATATTAATAATAGTATAAGAGATAATTCTAGAGGTCTCGCGGACTGGTATATTAAAATAAAATTTCGGGAATATAAATAAGAATATATTAGAAAATATAAGGATTATTTACTATTAAAGATTATTATAATATTTAAAGGTTCTCGATTTATACTCGAATAATTCAAAGTTCTTAATATTAGTACTTGATTATAAAATAATAAAAAGACTATATTTAATAAATTTATAATTAATTATAAAAGTATTCTTATATTTAATTAAAAAGAAATTAATAAGATCTATAAAAATATAAGTCTTTTAATTATAATTAAAATAATTAAATATAAAATATAATAAGAATTAAACTTTCTATATCTTAAAGCCTTAATCTTAATTATAATAAAGATATTTTAAGAGTATTTAAAACGAGGAATATTTGAAAAATATAATAATTCTTATAAGAACTCGTGGTTTTTAATTACTAAAAAGTTAATAAGAATATATAAACTTATTAATATTATAATAAAGATAAACTCTATTACTTTATAAAATATTAACTTATTCCTTTTAATAAATGAATTCTTAAAGGAATTTACTAATTATATAATTATTTCTTTAATTAACTTCTTTTTCGAATATAATTAATTTATATTAAATAAATAAAATAAAAATATAATTACTTTTTATACTCTATTTAGTCTTTTAAAGATAATAATATTATTTCAAGGAATTATTAATTTAATTATTTAATTTATACGAGTTATTATAATAATTTTAAAGGAATTATTTCCCAAAGTGATTATATTATTTATTAATAATATTAATATTAAAGAATTATATATTAATTATAATAATAAACTTAAATTATTTAAAATTCGTTATTATATATATAAGTATTTATAAAACCTAAATCGAATATTAAAATATATTAAAAGGACTAGTATTTATATAAGATCGAAATTATAATTCTATTATAATAAAATAATTATTATAGATTTTATATATAAAATTAAAAGAAGAGGACCGGAAGAAACTAAAGTTCAAAAGATTAATAATTAAATTAAATATAATAATCCGATAAAAGTAAAAGTATTTATAAATATTTATATTTATTATTATATATAAATACAAAACTATAATCAAATTACTAAATTTATATATTATTTATTTAAGAAAGGAATTGACTAGAAATAGAGGTTTAAATAAGAGAAAATTATAAAGGTTTTAAAAAAGAAATTTATAAATCTATTATTACTTTATAAATTATATTATAATCTTAAAGATAATTAAGGTAATATTATATTTAATATTAATACTAATTTAATAAAATAAAGTAAAACTCTTAAATAAATTAATAATAAGAGTAAAAAGAGAATTTTTAAATTCGAATCAAGTTTATAAAATTATATAGAATAATAATATAATATTACTAAATGAGAATATAAAAGAGTCTTAAAATACTTATAAAAATTATATTTTTAATTATATAATATTTATTTTATTTTAGAAACGAATATAAATATACTTATTATATAATTAAATAAAATTATAATAAATCTTTTAAGAATATTAATAATATATTAATTAATATAGATTCGACTATTCGACTTTAAAGTATAATATATTAAAGGAAGGAAATATATTATTATTAATAGACTATTAAGAAAACTATAATATAAAAGTGATTTTAAAGATAAATTAAATATTAATAACTTTATTATAATAAAACTAAACTTGATAGAAATTACTATTATTAATATTAAGAATAAATATAAAAATAATATTAATACTAATAGTATATTAATTGATTTTATTAAATAATATAAATATATAATATATTATTATAAGATAAAAAGGACAAAATCTCAAAGGATTAAATTATTAAACGTGAATATTATTAAAATAATCAATTTAGAGAATGAATAAATAGAGTTTAAAAAAGAGGATTTAAATATTTCAAAACTAATAAGGGATTATATAAATACTAATAAAGACTATAATATTAATAAAACTTCTTCTTTATTAAACTTTACTTTACTTAATTCACTCGATAATAATTACTTTAAAAGGTATTAATTAATTATAAGATATTTGATTATATTTATTAAACTTAAAGATTATTTAAAGAGAGAATATAAAAAGTTAAAAAAGGAAATATTAAATTATAATATACGAGATTATAAATTATAAAAGAATATTATAAACTATTACTTCTCGAGATTAATTATTAATAATAATAAAGAAAAGGAGTTTTATAATAAAACGGGATATACTAGATAAGAAATCACATATATAAAAATAATTATATAATATTAATAATTAAGATTTTATAATAATATTTGAATATATTATACTTTTTATTATAAATATTAATTTAAAATAAAACTTAAATAAAAAACGGCTTTATATTTAATAAAAACCGCATTTCTTTTTTATTATATTAATATTAATATAATAAAAATACTAGATTATAAAGAATATAATTATTTATTTATAATAAGAAATAACTTTTCAAAATAAGTAAAAGTCAAGTTTATAAAGATATTAATAAGTATAAAGTAATAAAGTTTATTTATAATAAAATCATTTATAAATATAATATCTTCGGGAAATTAAAAGTTAATAAAAGTTCAAAATTTAAAAAGAGTATAATCACGGAGTTTAAGAAATTAAGAATCGCTAAGATAATAATCTCTATATATAATATAAAAGTAAATAGTATAATTAAATATAAATATTAATTAATAATTTAAATCTTAATAATATTATTAAAAAGAAATAAGAGACTTTAAATAAACTTATTAAACTAAATACTTTTTATAAATAAAATAATAATATATAAACTTATAAGATTTATACTATTTTATATAATATATAAAAAAGAAATTATATTATTAATTAAGATAAAATACTTTATTTAAAGGACTCTTGAATAAGATAAAGTTAATAATAAAAAGAAACTCCTTGAATTTAAGATTAAATAAATTAAAATAAGAAATAAGGATTTTATTGAATTTAAATTATAAAAAGATTAATAGTATATAAAAGAAAAAGAGTATTTTGACTTTATATATAATATTCGTATAATATTAATTAAAAAAGGAGATCTAGTACTTATATATAATATTTAAAGAATAAATAAAAATAAATTCAAGAATACGAAATTCTTATATTAATAATTAAGACTATATTAAATAAAGAAAATAAATAATATAAAGAATATTTATATATTTAAAGAATTAAATAGGATTTAATTAAGGAAAATATATATAAAAAACAAATTAAAACAATTTATAAAAAGAAAGAATTATTAATATTTCCTAAAAGATAATATTCCTATTATATTAAAATTAAAATCTAAAAGTATAGAATTCAAAACTAATATTAAACTCGAGAAGAAGACTATAAAAGAGTTTTATAAAAAATATAAAATTTTAAAAGAATTAGAATATTTAAAGACTATTCAAGAAATTATTAAATTGATCGGAATAATTATAAAAGTATTACTTTTACTCGAATTAAAGAGAAATAAGTATATTATATTTCTGGAAAAGTAATTTGAAAAGGAGAGTAATAATAAAAAAGAGAATTAATACTCTTAAATAAGGAAAAGAGTATATTCTTAAAGAAAGTATATATAAGTCCCGTTCCGGGTATTTAATAAAGTCTTTAATAAAGTATTTAATATAATAAACTAGTCAAGAAAGTAAAAGTATATAATAGATATTAAAAGAATATATTAATTAAAAACGAAATAATATATAATTATAATAAAGTAATAATATAATAATAAAGTATAAAAATTTAAAGAAAAGTAAAAGTATTATAGGATAATTATTCTATTATTATTAATAAAATAATTAATATTATTTTTATAACTTTATTATTCTTTTTACTTATAGACTTTAATTTATACTATTTCTAGAATATTATTAATATTAAATTATATATTTCCTATTCCTTATAATACCGAGATAATTCTATAAAGTTCAATTAATTGAATTAAAAGAATAATTGTAATTTTCTTAAAATCTTAATATTAAAAAATTATATAATTTAAAGAGAGAGAATTAAAAGAATAAAAAGTGAAAGTCTTATATATTCTCAAGAAATAAATTAAAAGAATATTCGTATTTCACGAAAGTTCAAGATTATATTAAAGAAAACCTTTTAAAAACGGAATATTATAAGAGTTTAATAAAATAAATAAGACTTTATTTAAGTATTTAAGGAAAACGAATATATATAATTAGACTAATAATTATATATAATAAGTAATAATTCTTAAAAGAGAATAAAGTTAAGGAAAAATCATTATTTAGTCTAAACTTTAATTATAATAATATATAAAAAATCCCCGAAAAAGACAAAATATATATTAATTAATATAATTATAAAATTCAATTATTTATAAATTTTATTATTACTTTTCTTTTTATTATTAATCTTTAAATCTCGTATATAAATTTAAATAATTACTTATATATTTTAATTATTATTAATAATATTTCGCTTTTATAAAATCTTAATCTAATTAAATAAATAAATTATAAGATTAAGACTCGTTTTAATTTATATTAAATATTAAATAAACCTTAAAAGTGATTTTAATATTTAAAGTCAAGGTATTAATAAATTATTTTTAAAAACGGAATAAACTTATATATAATCAAAAAGTCAAATCCAAGAAACTCATTAAAGGAATAATTAATAAACAAGAAAGAAAGTAAAAAAAAGAAGAATTCAAAATAAATATATAAGTCAAATTTTATTTCCTTATTATTCTCTTATATAAATGCGATTTTCTTATTTTTTATTTATATTATAATTTATTTATTCTTTAATATATTTTCTTATTTTAATTATTTAAAATTATATTATTTTATATTTATATATATTATTATTATTTCTTATTATACTTTTAATATTTCTTTTAATAAGGATATTTTATAATCTATAAAGGATTAGAGTATATTTCTTATTTACTCTTTACTTTTATTTTCTTAATATTCTTAAAATTTCTATTTAATTTTATATATTTATTAATTATAATATATTACCTTTATTCTTCTTTATTATTCCTTATTTAAATCGGAATTTAGTATATAATTCAAGTTTATTTAATTAATTATTTAATTAATTAAAACTAAATCTCTTTTATTATTATTATAAAATTATTATTTTCTTATTCTTTTAAGAAAAAAGCAATTATATAAATAGTTTAATAACCTCTTTATAATCCTATAAATATACTTTTATAATTTCTTATTTAATAATAATAATAATATTTTATATAATATTTTATAAAATATTCCAAAAATTATTTTAATATATTTATTAAAGAGTTTTAATATTTTAAAGAATTTATAATATTTATATATTAATAATATAATTTCCTTACTCTTTATTAATATACTCTCGAAATTACTAATATAAAAATTATTAATATTTAAGAAATTTAAGAAAAAGTTTAAAATCTCTTTAAAGTAAATAAATTTATACAAATTATAAAGTTTAATAAAGATTTACTATAATATAAACGAGAAAGTAAAAAGATATTATTAAATTAAAAGAATATAATTAAAAAAGACCTTTTAGAAAGTTTTTAATTAATATATAATATTAAGAATAAGGAATTTATAAAAACTATAAAGGATATTAAGAAGAATAAGAAAAGAAAAGAAAAGAAAAGGAAAAGAGACTTTTAAAGAATACTTTCAAATATTAAAATATCCAAAATAAGAGAATTAAAGTATTTTTTAAATTTATTCAAAAAGACTTTAAAAATATAAATATAAATATTTATTTATAATTAAAGAGACTTATTTAATAAGTCAAGAATATTAAGAAAACTATCCATTTGCTTAATATATATACTCTTTAAAGAAATTAATAAATCAAATATAATTATAATAAATCGACTCTTATATTAGTTAATATTATAAAGGTATTTAAGTATTATAAGAAGAAAGAAGAGATTAAGGAATTAAAAGAAAAAGATCTTATAAAAGTCGAGTTTAGATTTAAATCCTTTAATATACTAATAAAAGGAAAATATAATAAGAAAATATTCCTTAATTTCCCGAATAAAATTCTTTTATAAATTATAATTATATTAAAGGTATAAGAGAGATTTAATAAGATATCCTTTAAAATACTAGATAATATAGACTTGAATAATCTAATAAGTCTCGTAAATAAAGGAGACAAGATATCAGAACTTTATAAAATCAAGTAATTTAAAGAGATTATTATTAGAGATATTATTATAAGTGAGAATAGTCTTCTTATTATAAGAACTAAACTTATAGTAATTCTAAAATAATCTAGATAAACGAAAATACCCTTATATAAAAGTAAATATATATATAAGGATTTTGAAGAAAAGAAGAGTGAAAAGGAAAAGATTATTAAAAGTCCGATTCCCGTAATTAAAAAGACAAAAATAATACCGAGAGTTATAATAAAAGCTATTCTTAAAATTATACTAATAATAGTCACGAAACTAGTCAAGAAGGTCTATAAAGTAAAGACAATTTATAATAACCCTTATAGTATAATAAAAATATAATATTTGGACTTTAATATATAAAAAGAATTAAGTTTCAAGAATAAAAAGAATATTATTAAGGAGATTATAAATTATATTATTTATAACTTCTTTAAAAGTAAATTATTTTATAAATAGTATTTATAATAATTTAATAAATTCTTATTCTTTAAAAAGATTAACGATTATAATAAAGTTCTCAAGTAAATTATTATTATTTATTAAATAATCAAATATAAGAATAATATTTATTATATTTAAATAAATTCTAATATTAAAGTCTTCTTTTAAAACAATTCACAAATCCTTTAATATTAAAAGGAAAATATATTTATTAATCAATTCTATTTAGAATATATATTAAAATTTGAATAATTAATTAACTCTTTAAGAATTCTTATAAAATAAATAATAATTACTTATAAAAGTTTTTAAGATTAGATTAATAAAAAAAGAATAAAGTCTATACTCGTAACTAAAATGAAAATATTATATTTTTATTATTAATAAAATATATTAAAAGATTAAAGAAAACTTCTAAATTCTTATTTTATAATAATAATTTAATTATTATAAATAAATCTCTCGATTTGATTATTTATATATATATATATACTAAATAATAATAATAGTCTTTTTATAATATATTTATAATTAATAAAGTATTTTAATCTTAAATATAATTATTTAATATTTTATAAAGGGAATTTATTAAATTATAAGAGTTTATAAAATATTAAAGTGATTCTCTTTAACTAAAATATAAAGTGAAATTATATTATTCTTAAGAATATTATTAAATTTAATAAACTTATAGAAAAGACTTTCGAGAAACTAAAATTTATTAATTTTATTAAAGAGATTAATAAAAAGAAATTATTATTAGAATACTTGAAATTCCTTAATAAGGCAAATCCCTTTTAATAAAGTATTATAATATTAAAAGAGAATAAACTAATTCTTTATAAATCTCGTATTTTTTAAGAATTTACTTATTAACTAAAATGCCCTTGGATTTTTATTCTTATCTCATTTATATTTATAAAAGAAAATAATATAATTATAAATAGTATTTCTTATTAAAATATTATAATTTTATATAATATACGAAAAGCTTTAAAGATTAATAAATTCAAGTTTATAAAATATAATATTTCTTTTCTATAAAGTATAAAATTAAATAGTCTTAATGATTTTTTTAATATAATTTATTATATTAAATATCTTAAGAATAATATATTCTTTTATAATCTTATAAACTTATATTTATAATAATATAATAAATTAATAGAATTATATAAAATTTAAAAAATCAAAATTATAATTATAATAAAAAAGGAATTTTAAATATTTAAAATCTTAGAAATAAAAATATTTAAGAATAATAAGTCTTATTTCCGTTTTTTAAAAAGTAAAAGAATAATTAGTAAAAATAATCGAGACTTCTTAAATATATTAAATAAATAAGAGAATAAGTAAATAAATAATAAAGTTAATTGAGAATTATTCAAGAATAAATAATAATTTATAAGGGATTATATATAAAAAAGTATATTTTATTATATATATTTTTAGTATTTTTAATTAATTTAAGAAAATTATATTATAATAATATAAAAACTATTATATAATTATTAAGATTTAAAATATAAGAATTAACTCTTAATATAATTTATAAAATAACTTAATACTTTTTTATTTTAAATTACTATTTAATCTTTTTTAATTTTAAATTTCTTTATTATTATTTATATACTTATATTAAATTATTATTTTATAATTTTGAGAATATATACTTTTAAGATTTATTATAAAATCTTATTTACTATTATACTTTTTCCTTTATAATACTTAATTATTTTAATTAATATTTATTAAAATTAATTTTAAAATATCTTTAATTAATAAATCTTATACTCGATTCTCATTTAATAATTACTCTTTAATATTTTTATTAATAATATTAAAATACTTATAATATTTAATACTTTTATCTCTTATATTATATTTAATTAATATTTTGGACTTTAAAGTATTTTCAAATATTATAAATCTTATTTTATATATAAATATATTTTTTATTTCCGAATTATATTCTTATAAAATACTTAAGAGTTTATTTTATTTATTTTAATATTTTATATTCCTTAAACCTTTATTTTTAAATAATAGATTTAAAGATTAGATTTTCGTTAAATATATTCTTTTAGAATAGGGGTTTTTACTAATAAGGAATATTAAAGTTTTAATAAAAAAAGATAAGGTTTTTATAAGATTAGTAATATAAATCTCCTATTTGAATCTAGTATAGGCCCTTAAATTAATAAGAATTCTTAAATTCAAGGGAGTAATTTCCCGAATTTAAAATTATATTCTTATTTAATATACTAGTATTTAATAAATCACGTGAGGTTAGTCTAATTTAAATTATAAACCTGAACTAGACCTATTTATAAAAAATGAAATTATATATTTAGTTTTATTATTAAGGAAATTCTAATTTTTAAAAAATTTAAATCTAATATTAAGATTTTAAAATATAATTATAATAATATTATTATATATAATAGAAATACTAAAATCACGATTTTAATCACTTATTTAAAACTTAAAATACTATTTTAATTAGTCGTATTATAAAGATTTCATTTAATTAATAATTTGGAACTAATTAATAAACTATTAGAAAAAAAAAATTACACGTGATTTAGACTATTATTCGTAATAATTTAATTTTTTAAAAAATGAATATAAAAAATAAATATAAAATAAGTATACGAGAGTTATATTAATATAATAACTTTAAATTTAAGAGTTTTATTAATTTCTATTACTTATTTAATATTTAGAATTCCGTTTTAATTAAGTATTTTATATAAATTTCGTTTAATTAGTAATTTAAATTTAATTAATAGATTATCAGGAAAAAAGTTTACACGTGACTTGGACCGTTATTCGTGATAATTTAATTTTTTAAAAAATGAATATAAAAAATGAATATAAAATAAATATATAAGAATTATATAAATATAATAATTTTAAATTTAAGAGTTTTATTAATTTTTATTATTTATTTAATACTTAAAATATTACTTTAATTAAATACTTTATAGGGATTTCGTTTAATTAATAATTTAGTTCTAATTAATAAATTATTAAAAAAAAAATTTATATATAATTTGGACTATTATTTATAATAGTTTAATTTTTTAAAAAATGAATATAAGAAAAATAAATATAAAATAAATATTATAATAATCAGGATACTTATTATATAATTAGTTTAATTATAATTATATTATTTTCAGACTAAGGAAATTAATATCTGGAAATTAATATTTATAATATTAATATTTCAGATTAAGAGTATAAATAAGTATTATAGTGAAACTGGCTTTATTATATATATTTTTGGGTTTTTCAATTAGTTTTAGGAAGGTTATATTATAGTAGTGTAAAGACTATCACGTGGCTATTAAGGTTCAGGATATAAGAATAGGTTCCCAATATAATTTATAGGATAATTTAATATCTCTTTACTTTTAATTACTATTTAGTCTTTTTCAATTTTGAACTTTTTTATTAATTATTTATATACTTATATTAAACTATTATTTTATGATTTTGAGAGTGTATAATTCTAGACTTTACTATAAGATCTCATTTATTATTATATCTTTCCCCTTATATATTTTTTAGTAAATAATATAGGGATATCGAGTATAATTAAATTAAAACTCTTATAATCCTTTAAAGTTTCTATAAGATAGGACTTCGATCTCTAATACTTGAAAAGGGAATTCGTTATTCCATCTTATATCTAACGGGATATACTATAATTATAGTAGAGATATAATTTTATTATTTTATATTAATTTCCGAAGAGATCCGATAGTATAATACTGGATTAACTATAAGATACAAGTCTAATCCTAAATGGGAAAATAGAGCTAGTAGAGACTAATTCGGGAAGAAGGAGATATAAGATAAAGGAGAAACCGGAAATTATAAAGGAATAATATAAAGTAATCACGAGTTAGATATAAGTGTTAATTCTCGATAATAAAATAATATTATTAATTTTGATCTTAATCTTTACTATTTTGAGAGCGAGTATAAAGAGACTATTAATTCAGACCCGGAGACTTGAATCAAGGAATGAAAATAGAGAACTAGAAAGGAAAAGTGTTTTATTTTAAGTAAAGAGATAAAGAGTATTCGGGAATGAGATTCGAAAGGAAATAGAAGAGTATGAGAAAAACCGGAAATTAGTAAAAAAGGGAAAACTAATTATAAAGGAATAATAAATAATAGTCAGAATAATAAGAATAGATCTATAAAAATCAGAAAATAAGTAAATAATAAGACTAATTAGAATAGAATATATAAAATGAACTTTTAATAAAAAATATTAAATAAAATAATAATAATATCTAAGAATCGAATATAGAGATAATAGTAATAAAGACTCTTATTTAGAATACCGGTTTAACTATAATAGAAAAGGAATCGGGATATAATTAAAGCGGAATATAAGTGATCGGGAAATAAAGAGAAAGAGTTTAGGATCTTTAAACCTTTTTTTCAAGAAATAAAAATCTCAGTCTATATTAGGTACTAATTCGTTAATAGAATCTTTAAAAGAATAGTTGAAGAGAGATTTAAATACTATAAGATTAACTATAATAAGTCTTAATATTATAATCCCATAATCAGAAGGCCAGTTTCCCGTTTTCGAGAATATACTTGAAGATAAGATTATTATTATAATTAGTATATCTCTATTACTTCCAGACTAATCGGGAATACTTTGATTTCAAGAAGAAAATATCTCTACCTTTCTGGAAAGATATAATAACCTTTATAATAATTATAAGATTTCTAAAAAGATAAAGAGAGAAAGGATTATCTATTATATTCATTTCTGATATAAGAATATTATTATTATAATATCGGAATATATTAAAGTAGATTATAATAAGGATAAATTCTATAAAATTCTAAAAGAGGAATATAAAAATAATAATTAGGAAATACTTTATTTTAGTTAAGAGTTTCTAGAATAGACTATTAAAAAGATAAAGATTAATAAATTAATTTCCAAAGTCTATATAGATCTATTTAATTAGATCTCGAAGGTGCTAATTAACCGAGAGGAGTTTAATAAGATATAGTATACTAGGGAATTTATAAAGAGTTTAAATAGTATAATTAAGAATAAAATCTTTCGGAATATCGAGTTTGAATCTTCTAATATATAAATTCATAATTATAATAAGATATATAAGATAATAATTAAAATATATAAAATGGAGAAAAAGTATTAATAGTATAATAAATATAATAATCCAGACTATTCCAAAATCAAATAAGTTTATCTTAATAAAATAGTAAATAACTTATTCTTTAAAAGGAATCAGGAATATATCTTATTCTTTCCTTTACCTATATTAATCCCCAAGACTTCGAGGGGCCTTATTAAAGAATATAAGGGCCAAG
The DNA here is from genome assembly GCA_002865625.1 of Hyaloscypha hepaticicola. Taxonomy (NCBI): domain Eukaryota; kingdom Fungi; phylum Ascomycota; class Leotiomycetes; order Helotiales; family Hyaloscyphaceae; genus Hyaloscypha; species Hyaloscypha hepaticicola. The sequence continues at coordinate 14,433 of KZ613544.1, forward strand.
TAGTATTAGTAATAACTCGAATTTCCAAGATTAAATAGTCAGGACTTAATAAAATCGATAAACTAATAAAAGAGATAATAAAGTTAAAAGTTTATACTATAATCCAGAATACTCTTAATAGTATTATAAATAATTTAGAGAAGATAATTACTAATAAGATAGAATTCCTAATACTATTCTAATAGTCATTTAGTAATTAATATAATCAGTCAAGTGAATATAATTAATCAAACGGATTTAATTAATAAAGTGAATTCCTGTAATATAAAAGAGATTATAGTAATGGATTTTGGAATAAATATAATAGATATAGTAAATATAATAAATCTGGGAATAATAATTATAGAAATGGAGATTACCAGAATTCGGAATAGATTAAAGGAGGAGTAGTATAAGAGAACTCTCTTGAATTTATAAATAATATAAATACTATAGGATTCTAATTAACTAATAAAAAGTATTCTGAATATTATAATCGGACTATTAATAGAATAGAGAATCCAGAGTATAAGAACTATTATACTTATAACTATTTACTAATATAGTATTTAGTAAAAAGGGAATATATTTATAAGTTTCGAAATTAGTAATATTAAGGATTATTAAAACCAGAAGTGAAAATAATACTATTATTCTTTAATAGAGATTAGAGATAATTCGACTAAATTTAAGTTATTATTCAAGATAGAGAGTTTAATTATAATATTAATACTAGACTAATTAACTTTCGAAGAATGGAAAAAGAGACTCGATTGATTATTTAAGAGTGAATAAAAGTAATAGATATTCAAGGGAATTAAATAGTATTATTTTCTATTATATAAAGAAACCAAAATAGGAATATAATATAAGATAATAACGGGACTATTATTAGTAAAGGTTTCGAGATAAGTGAATACCAGTTCCAATTCAATTTACTAAATAGTAATAAACTAGAGAATTAGTATAAGACTCTATTAATATTAATATCCGTGAATACTATTAGTAATACTATTACTATAAATAAGAAAGCCAAAGTAGTAAAAGGGGCCAAGTAGACCTTGAGAAAATAGATGTATATAAAAGAACGAGTCTCGCGAGTAAGATTATAAGATAAAACAGGGAATTTCTATTAAGTTAAGGATATTATAGATAAAATAAAAGTGAATCTAGACTAAAGTATAGAAATCCAAGTAATATTAGATAATAATCTAAAGGAAACTATTAAACAGGTAATAAAGAAGAAATAGATAATTCCTCTTTCCAAAATTGATTGGAATAAAAAGATAATTATAAATACTCTTTATATATCTAATCTAATTGTGACTTTTAATTATTAATAAAGAAAAGATAATATTTTATATATTCAAATAATCGAGATAGTGAATATTATATATAATAATATACTAGACTTAATAAAATATATGAATAAACTTGAATATATTCTTATAAAACTAAATTTACTAGAATTAATTATAATATTTATATTTATTCTAGTAAAAGGAAATTCACTTATTCAAAAAGAATTAATAAAATCGAAATCTATAATACTATCTTTATACTTTCTAATTACTTTTATAAATCCAGTTAAGAAGTAAATAAATATAGGATTGATTAATATTAGAATTAAAGTTAATATCTTCCTTGAATAGTTTATATAAGAAATCGAGTATATAATCCGTGATATGAAATACTATACTATAATAATAGTTAATAGAAAAAAGACCGGATTTATTAAAGTAATAAGAATCAGAATTAAGATTAGAGAAGGAATCGGTTATATAAATATCTTTTTCTTAATCCGGGAATCTGATAAGATCCTATTTAGATAATCTTTTATTAATTATATATAAATAATAATATTCTATTAATCAAACAGTTTAATAAATAAAAGATTTATAAATCCTAAAACCAGAACTTTATATATAATTATAATAATATTAAAGATAAAAGAAAAAGAGAAGAAATAAGTGAATTTCAGAGATTATAAGAAATCTATTATTATAAATAAAAGTAATAATCTAGTAAATAATAATATAAAGGAAAATTAGAATCTAATATATAATCCGGGAAATATACTAAAAGGAATAAGACTAAATCGGAGATTCTAAAGGATTTAATTTATTTAGATTTAATAATATTTGAGATTCAAGAAATAAAATAGAATATTAAAAGATCTGAAAATATTTTTAGAGATTCGAAAATAGAAAAGATATTAGTATAAATTATATTAAAAATATTCTCTAGTATAAAAAAACGGAAAGTCAAGGAATTACTAAATAAGGAAATTTCCGAAGAGGAACTAGTATATCTTCTATTAAGGATAAGAGATTATCTGGAAATCGAAGAGGATCTAGAGAATAAAGGAAAATAGAGAGATTTTAATATAAACTATTTTGAAAAGGAATAAAGGAAATTAATATAATATAATAGAAATGAGATAAAAGTCTTTGAAATTCGATAATAGATAATTTCTCCGAAAAAGGAAGGAATAATTAAATTTTAAATAAAAGATAATAAAAAGTAAAAGAGATTAATATTCAAAGTATTTTAAAGAAAGTCTAAAAGAGTTCTATAATTCCTGAGAGTTATTATAATCTATAAATCGAAAATAAAGAAAGTTTAACTAGTAAATACTAATAATAATATAGGAAATAATCCTAGAGATCTCGTGGACTAGTATACTAGAATAAAGTTTCAGGAATATAAATAAAAATATATTAGGAAATATAAAGACTATTTACTATTAAGGATTATTATAATATTCAGAGATTCTCGACTTATATCCAAATGGTTTAAAGCTTTTAATATTAATACTTGATTATAGGATAATAAAAAGATTATATTTGATAAGTTTATAATCAATTATAAAAGTATTCTTATATTCAATTAGAAAGAAATTAATAAGATCTATAAAGATATAAATCCTTTAATTATAATTAAAATAATTAAATATAAGATATAATAGGAACTAAACTTTTTATATTCTAGAGTTTTAATTCCAATTATAATAAAGATACTTTAAGAGTATTTAGAATAAAGAATATTTGAAAAATATAATAGTCCTTATAGAAACCCGTGATTTCTAATTACTAAAAAGTTAACGGGAATATATAGACTTATTAATACTATAATAAAGATAAACTCTATTATCCTATAAAATACTAACTTGTTCCCTTTAGTGAATGAATTCTTAAAGGAGTTTACCGATTATATAATTATTTTTTTAATTAATTTCTTCTTCGAATATAATTAATTTATATTAAATAAATAGAATAGAAATATAATTACTTTTTATATTCTATTTAGTCTTTTAAGGATAATAATACTATTTCAAGGAATTATTAATTTAGTTATTCAATTTATAAGAATTATTATAACGATTCTAGAAGAACTATTTCTTAAAGTGACTATATTATTTATTAATAATATTAGTATTAAGGGATTATATATTAACTATAATAATGAATTTAAATTATCTGGAATTTATTATTATATATATAAATACTTATAGAATCTAAATCGAATACTGGAATATATTAAAAGGACTAATATATATATAAGACCAAAGTTATAATTCTATTATAATAGAATAATTATTATAGATTTTATATATAGAACTGAAGGAAGAGAACTAAAAGAGACCAAAATTCGAAAGATTAATAATTGGACTAGATATAATAATTTAATAGAAGTAAAGGTATTTATAGATATTTATATCTATTATTATATATAGATACAAAACTATAACCAGATTATTAAATCTATATATTACTTATTTAAGAAAGGAATTAACTAGAAATGAAAATCTGAATAAGAGAAAGTTATAGAGATCTTAAAAGAGAAGTTCACGAGCCCGTTACTATTCTATAAATTATACTATAATCCTGAAAATGATTAGAATAATATTATATTTAGTATTAATACCAATCTAATAGAATAAAGTGAAACTCTCGAATAAATTAATAATAGGAGTAAAAAGAGAATCTCCAGATTCGAATCAAGTTTATAGAATTATATAGAATAGTAATATAATATTATTAAACGGGAATATAAAAGAGTCCTAAAGTATTTGTAAAAACTATACTTCTAATTATATAATATTCATTTTATCTTAAAAATGAATATAAATATACTTATTATATAATTGAATAGAATAATAATAGATCTTCTAGAAACTTTAATAATATATTAACTAGTATAGATCCGACTATTCGACTTTAAAATATAATATATTAAGAGAAGGAAATACACTATTACTAATAGACTATTAAGAAAGCCGTGATATAAAAATAACTTTGAAAATGAATTAGATATTAATAACTTTATTATAATAGAATTAAACCTAATAGGAATTACTATTATTAATATTAAAAGTGAGTGTGGAAATAAAATTAATACTAGTAATATATTAGTTAATTTCATTAGATAATATAAATATATAATATAATATTATAGAATAAAAAAGACAAAATCTCGAAGGATTAAACTATTAAGTATAAATATTATTAAAATAATTAATTTAGAAAATAAATAAATAGAATCTGAAAAAGAGAATTTGGATATTTTAAGATTAATAGGGGATTACGTGAATACTAATAGAGATTATAATACTAATAAAACTTCTTTTCTATTAAGTTTTACTTTACTTAATCCACTCGATAATAATTATTCTAAAAGGTACTAATTAATTATAAGATATTTGATTATATTTACTAAATCTAAAGACTATTTAAAGAGAGAATACAAAAAACTAAAAAAGGAAATATTAAATTATAATATATAAGATTATAAATTATAGAAGAATATTATAAACTATTATCTTCCGAGATTAATTATTAATAGTAATAAAAAAAAGGAAATAATTAAGAAAAAGTTTTATAATAAGATAGGATATACTAGATAAGAAATTATATATATAAGAATAATTATATAATACTAGTAATTAGAATTTTATAATAATATTCAAATATATTATATTTTATATTATAAATACTAATTTAAAATAAAATTTAAATAAGAAATAATCTTATATTTAATAAAAGTTATATTTCTTTTTTATTATATTAGTATTAATATAATAAAAATACTGGATTATAAAGGATATAACTATTTATTTATAATAAAAAATAACTTTTTAGAATAAGTGAAAGTTAAGTCTATAAAGATATTAATAAGTATAAAAGTAATAAAGTTTATTTATAATAAAATCATTTATAGATATAATATCTTCAAGAAATTAAAGGTTAATAGAAGTTCAGAATTTAAAAAGAGTGTAATTATAGAGTTTAAAAAGTTAAGAATTACTAGAATAGTAATCTTTATATATAATATAAGAATAAATAATATAATTAAGTATAAATATTAGTTAATAGTTCAAGTTTTAATAATATTATTAGAAGGAAATAAGAGACCCTAAATGGATTTATTAAATTAGATACTTTTTATAAATAGAATAATAATATATAAATCTATAAGATTTATATTATTCTATATAATATATAAGAGAGAAATTATATTATTAATTAAAATAAAATACTTTATTTAAAGGACTCTTAAATAGAATAAAGTTAATAGTAAAAAGAAATTCCTTGAATTCAGGACTAGATAAATTAAGATAAGGAACGAGGATTTTATTAAATCCAAATTACGAAAAGACTAATAATATATAAAAGAGAAAGAGTATTTTGACTTTATATATAATATCTATATAATACTAATTGAAAAAGGAGATCTAGTATTTATATATAATATTTAAAGAATAAATAGAGATAAATCCAGGAATATAAAATTCTTATATTATTAACTAGAATTATATTAGATAAAGAAAGTAAATAATATAAAAAATATTTATATATTTAAAGAATTGAATAGAATTTAATTAAAAAGAATATATATAAGAAATAGATTAAAGCAATTTATAAAAAGAAAGAATTACTAGTATTCCCTAGAGAATAATATTCCTATTATATTAAAGTCAAGATCTAAAAATATAAAATTCAAGACTAATATTAAATTTGAAAAAGAGATTATAAAAGAGTTTTATAAAGAATATAGAATTCTAGAAGAATTGGAATATCTAAAGACTATTTAAAAGATTATTAAATTAACCGGAATAATTATAAGAATATTATTTTTACTCAAATTAAAAAGAGATAAATATATTATATTCCCGAAAGAATAATTCGAGAAAGAGAGTAATAGTGAAAAAGAGAATTAATATTTCTAAATAAGAAAAAGAGTATATTCCTAAAGGAAGTATATATAAGTCCTATTCCGGATATTTAATAAAGTCTTCAATAAAGTATTTAATATAATAAACTAGTTAAAGAAGTGAAAGTAAGAGATGAATACTAGAAGAGTATATTAATTAAAAATAAAATAATATATAATTACAATAAAGTAATAATATAATAATAAAATATAAGAGTCTAGAAGGAAGTGAAAGTATTACGGAATAACTATTCTATTATTATTAATAAAATAATTATTATTATTTTTATAACTTTATTATTCTTTTTGTCTATAAACCTTAATTCACACTATTCCTGGAATATTATTAATATTAGACTATATATTTCCTATTCCTTATAATATTAAAAAGACTTTCTAAAAGTCGAGTATTATAAGAATTTAATAAGATAAACGAGACTTTACTCAAGTATTTAAAAAGGACTAATATATATAATTAGACTAATAATTATATATAATAGATAATAATTCTTAAAAGAGAATAAAGTCAAGGAGAAACTATTATATAATCCGAACTCTAATTATAATAGTATATAAAAGATTCCCGAGAAAGACAAAATATATACTAATTAATATAATTGTAAAGTTTAATTATTTATAGATTTTATTATTACTTTTCTTTTTATTATTAATCTTCGAATCTTATATATAAGTTTAAATAACTATTTGTATATTCCAGTTACTATTAATAATATCTTATCTCTATAGAATCTTAATTTAATTAAATAAACGGATTATAAGATTAAAACTTATTCTAATCTATATTAGATATTAAATAAATTTTAGAAGTGATTTTAGTATCTAGAATTAAGATATTAATAGACTACTTTCGAAAACGGAATAGACTTATATATAATTAAAGAATCAAATCCAAAGAGTTTACTAAAAGAGTAATTAATAAATAGAAAAGGAAATAAAAGAAGAAAAGAGTCTAGAATAGATATATAAATCAGATTTTATTTCCTTATTATTCCCCTATCCAAAAGCGGTCTTCTTATCTTTTATTTATATTATAATCTATTTATTCTTTAATATATTTCCTTATTTTAACTATTCGAGACTATATTACTTTATATTTATATATATTACTATTATTTCCTATTATACTCTTAATATTTCTTTTAATAAAAACATCTTATAATCTATAAGAGATTAAGAGTAAACTCCTTGTCTATTCCTCACTTTTATTTTCTTAATATCCTTGAAATTTCTACTTGACTTTATATATTTATTAATTATAATACATCACTTTTATCCTTTTCTATTATCCCTTATTTGAATCGGAATTTAATATATAATTCAAGTCTATTTAATTAATTATCTAGTTAATTGAAATTAAATCTCTTTTATTATTATTATAAGATTATTATTTTCTTACTCTTTTAAGAAAAAAGCAATTACATAAATGACTTAATAACCTTTTTATAATCCCGCAAGTATATTCCTATAATTTTCTATCTAATAATAATAATAATATTTTTTATAATACTTTATAAAATATTCCAAAAATCACTTTAATATATCTATTAAAGAGTTTTAATACTTTAAGGAATCTATAGTACTTATATATTAGTAATATAATTCCTTTATCCTTTATTAGTATACTCTCGAAATTACTAATATAAAGATTACTAATATTCAAGAAGTTTAGGAAAAAGTTCAGGATCTCTCTAAAGTAAATAAGTTTATATAAATTACGAAATTTAATAGAGATTTACTATAATATAAATAAGAAAGTAAGAAGGTATTACTAGATTGAGAGAATATAATTAAGAAAGGCCTTTTAGAAAACTTTTAATTAATATATAATACCGAGAATAAGGAATTTATAAAGATTATAAAAAATATTAGAAAAGATAAGAAAGGAAAGGAAAAGGAAAAGAGACTTTTAGAGAATATTCTTAAATACTAAGATATTTAAGATAAAAGAATTAAAATATTTCTCGAATTTATTCAAAAAGACTTTAAAGATATAGATATAAATACTTATATATAATTAAAAAGACTTATTTAATAGACTAAGAATATTAGAAGAATTATTTATTTATTTAATATATATATTCTTCAAAGAAATTAATAGATTAAATATAATTATAATAAGTTAACTCTTATATTAATTAATATTATAAAGATATTCAGATATTATAAAAAGGAAAAAGAGATTAAGAAATTAAAGGAAAAAGATTTTATAAAGACTGGATTTAGATTTAGATTCTCTAATATACTAGTAAAGGAAAGATATAATAAGGAAGTATTTCCTGATTTCCCGAATAAAGTTCTCTTATAGATTATAATTATATTAAAAGTATAAGAGAGATTTAATAAAATATTCTCTAAAATATTAGATAATATAGACTTGAATAATCTAATAAGTCTCGTGAATAAAAGAAATAAGATACTAGAGTTTTATAGAACTAGGTAATTCGAAGAGATTATTACTAGAGATATTATTATAAATAAGAATAATCTTCCTGTTATAAGAATTAAGTCTATAATAATCCCAGAGTAGTCTGAATAAATAGAAATATTCCTATATAAAAGTAAATATATACACGAGGATTTTAAAGAAAAGAAGAGTGGAAAAGAAAAGATTATTAAGAGTCCGATTCCTGTAATCAAGAAAGTAAAGATAATACCGAGAGTTATAATAAAAGTTACTTCTAGAATTATATTAATAATAATTACAAAACTAATTAAGAAGGCCCGTAAAATAAAGATAGTCTATAATAGTCCTTGTAATATAATAAAAATATAATATTTAGACTTTAATATATAAGAAGAATTGAGTTTTAAGAATAAGAAGAATATTATCAAGGAGATTATAGATTATACTATTTATAATCTTTTTAAAAGTAAATTGTTTTATAAATAGTATTTATAATAGTTTAGTGAATTTCTACTCTTCAAGAAGATTAATAATTATAATAAAGTTCTCAAATAAGTTATTATTATTTATTAAATAATCGAGTATAAGAATAGTATTTATTATACTTAAATAGACCTTAATACTAGAGTTTTCTTTTAAAATAATTCACAGATCCTTTAATACTAAAAGGAAAATATATTCATTAATCGATTCTATTCGGAATATATATTAAAGTTCAAATAATTAATAGACTCTTTAAGGATCTTTATAGAATAAATAATAATTATTTATAAAGATTTTTGGAATTAGATTAATAAAAAGGAAATAAAGTCTATATTTATAATTAAAATAGAAATACTATATTTTCATTACTAATAAGATATACTAAGAGATTAAAAAGAATTCCCAAATTCTTATTTTATAATAGTAATTTAATTACTATAAATAGATCCCTTGACTTAACTATTTATATATATATATATACTAAATAATAATAATAGTCTCTTTATAGTATACTTACAGTTAGTGAAGTATTTCAATCCTGGATATAATCATTTAGTATTTTATAAAAGGGATTTATTAGATTATAGGAGTCTATAGAGTACTAAAGTGATTCTCTCTAATCAAGATATAAAGTAAGATTATATTATTCTTAAAGATACTATCAAGTTTAATAAACTTATAAAGAAGACTTTCGAGAAATCGAAATTTATTAATCTTATTAAAGAGATAAATAAGAAGAAGTTATTATTAGAATATTTGGAATTCCTTAATAAAGTAGACCCTTTTTAATAAAGTATTATAATATTAAAAGAGAATAAACTAGTTCTTTATAAATCTTATATTTTTCAGGAATTTATCTATTAACTGGAATACTCTTGGATTTCTATTCCTATCTCGTTTATATCTATAGGAGAAAATAATATAATTATAAATAGTATTTCTTATTAGAATATTATAGTTTTATATAATATACGAAAAGTTCCGAAAATTAATAGATTCAAGTCTATAGAATATAATATCTCTTTTCTATAAAATATAAGATTGAATAGTCTTAGTGATTTTCTTAATATAATTTATTATATTAAGTATTTTAAGAATAATATATTCTTTTATAATCTTATAGACTTGTACTTATAATAATATAATAAATTAATAGAATTGTACGAAACTTGGAAAATCAGAATTATAACTATAATAAAAAGGGGATTTCAGATATTTAAAATCTCGGAAATAAAGATATTTAAGAGTAATAAATCTTACTTCTACTTTTTGAAAAGTAAAGGAATAATTAGTAAAGATAATCGGGACTTCTTGAATATATCAAATAAATAGAAGAATAAGTAAATGAATAGTGAAACTAATTGAGAATTACTCGGGGATAAGTAATAATCTATAAGGGGTTATATATAATAGAACTGGCCTTACTATATACATTTTTGGATTTTTTAATTAGTTTTAGGAGGATTATACTATAATAGTATAAAGACTATTATATAGTTATTAAAGTTCAGGATATAAGAACAGATTCCCAATATAACTTATAGGATAATTTAATATCTTTTTACTTTTAATTACTATTCAGTCTTCTCCAGTTTTGAACTTCTTTATTAATTATTTATATACTTATATTAAATTATTATTTTATGGTTTTGAGAGTATATGATTCTAGACTTTATTATAGGATCTCACTTACTATTATATCTTCCCTTTTATAATATTAAAAGAGTATAAAACACTTTTCTCTCCTTGATTTCTCTTCTCTTCTCTTTTCCTTAATTTAATATTCTTAATATAACTAGATTTTATTAAATATTATACTTTAATCTTTATAATACTTCTTATTATTATAATACTTTTTAGACTTGAAATACTATACTTATAATAATTAAATTTAAACTCTTATAAATAATATAATCTTAATTTAAAGATTCTTGAATCGATTAAAGACTCGATTATACTATAAACTCTTATATATTTCATTTTAATAATTTTATATTTTATAATCTTATATTATTAAATATTAAATTAATATCTTAAACTTCTTATTCTTTAATAAACTTTATTAAACTTTAAGTCTTTAATTAAATAATTACTTAATTATTTATAAACTTTCGAAAAATAAAATATATTTTTATTAAATATAATTATTAAAACGATTATATATTATAAATATTACTAGTCACGTGATAACGCGCACGTGTTACGTGACTAGTCTTAATTAAATTTAATTCCTTCGAGAAAGAATATTAATATTAAAGTATTAATTACTTTTTTTTATTTAATAATTAAGAATTAATTATTATTTTATATAATTAATATTCTCACGAATATATAATAATTATTATATATTATTAATAAATTAATAATAATATTTTTAATAATAATAACTTTATTAAATATAAACACTTATATATAATATATATTAAATATATAATATTTAATTAAATAATTAATATAATTATATAATATTACTTTAAATACTCTTTATATTTAATTTACTTTTTATTCCTTAATTATTAAATATATACGAATATTATATATATAAATCTCATTTTAATCGAGTTTAAAATTAATTATTATATATATAATAAATATTAAATTATATTATTTAAAATAATTTTAGAATCACGAATTGAATATTTTATTTAATAAACTTTATTTATATAAATATAATAAGTTTATATTATATAAATAAATTACTATAAGTATTATCTTTAATTAAAACTTTTCAAGAAGGCTTATTAAAAGGTATATAATAAATATTTTATTAATTACTTTTTATTTTACTTATTCAAATTCACTATTAAGTTTATAAATATAAAAAGAAAAGAGTTTAAACTCGATATTCTCTTTTATATATTAATATTTATAAATAATATTATTATATATAATAATAATCACTTTCTCTTAATTATATTTCATTTTATAAATATTCAAATTATATTATCTCTTTATTTAATACTTGAAGTTTTATATAATCTTAAAGACTTATACTTTCTTTTTATTTAAAAGTAAAAATATAAAGAGCTTTTTATTAAACTTATTCTTAATTATAAGTAATTAATTTGAATTATTATATATTATTAAGTAATTAAACAAGTTTTAAATAATTCTTTAAAAGGATTTTAAAGACTTCTTTTTAAATACTCTTTTTAATATTATTTATTTAATATATATTTATATATAATACTTATATATTACTTTATTTAATTTTATAATTTATATATTATTAATATAATATACGAGTTTTTAAAGTATTTAAAGACTTAAATATTTTATTTATATATATTATTTCTCTTTTATATTATTTTATAATTAAAAGTATTTTTTATTTCTCTTAAAAGACTCTTTGACTTTTTATTTAAATATAAAATATATTAATATACTTTTAATATTTATAAGCATTTCGGATAAAGTATTTAAATAAATTAAAAAAGACTTATATTTAATAAAAATAATATTATAAATATATATTATTTATAATAATATAATATTTTTATATTCGTTTCTTATTTTTAATATCTTATTAAACTTATAATATTATATTCTTTTCTTATATAAAAGAGTTTTAAATATAATATTTATATAAAAACCTTTTATTATTATTATATTTATAATCTTGAAATTAATCTTTTTCTTATTTTATTTATTTAAAATACTTTTAATTATATAAGTATTATAATTAATTATTAAAAGACTTAAAAATCTTATTTTAATTATATATTTAAAATATTTATTAATAAATATTCTTTTATTAAATATTTAAATATTATTTATTATATATATTATATTATAATTATTTAATAATATACTTTTTAAGAATAAATATTAAATAAATCTTTAATCTTAATACTCTTATAAAAAGTATAAGATCAAGTATTAAAAAAGTAAATTTACTTATTAAGAACTTTAATTAATTATTTGTCTTTTTAAACTTTTATTATTATTAATAATTACTTTATATTAAATCTTAATTTTGTACTTTTCTTCAAGTTTAACTTAAAGGTCCTTTTATTTTAATATAAATAATACTTTCTTAATTTTAATATAATATTCCTTTATAAGTTTAAACTTATTCTTATAAGTATAAGAATTAATAATTATAAACTTTATTCAAGAATAAGTTTTAAGTTTTTAAATATAATATTCCTTATTATAAGGATTATATAAATACTCTTTATACTCCTTCTTTAACTTATTCTTAAACCTCTTTTTTAATCCTTTAACTTTTCTTGATTTGGCTTGGCATTTAAGGGAAGTATCTCGACACTTACTAAATATAATAAATACTAAAGTACCAATTCCTGACTTCGCTTTTAAGCTTTTAAAGGTTATACGTGAGAAGAGAATTCCGTACTAATCGAGTATAAAGGTGAGTATATCAAGCTTATCGTTTTTGAAGAAGGCAAGGAGCTCGTTTACTCCTTATTTAAATTATATTTTTCGAGTAATATAGGAAGTCCTTAATAATAAGGGACCTTTAGATCTCGGGGATATTATAAAGCTTGGCGTTTTCGTACATTAAGCGCCATTCCGAGTACCAGCGCTCTTGGTTCACTACTCCTTTAGTTCTATCAACGAGGACCTTCTTGTAAGTTTCACGAACAGTCGAAACGACTATCGTACCCGAAGGAGTATATTGGCATTTGAGAGAGTGTAAGATCTCCTGAATGGAACCGTGATTCTGAACTGGCGTGAGCGTCCTGACTGACAATAGCGTTCCTGACGAGCTCCCCAGTGGGATACTCGCTCGGGCTTGAAGAGCAATTATCGTAACTACCCATATATCAGGGTCGACGGTTTTGGTGAGCCAACTGAGGAAACGGCTCTACTATTCAGAGCGCGTTTTGTGAACGTTCAACGCGATAGTATAATCCTGAAGGAAGGCCGTATACTCTGTTTTCACGTCCTCGAATATAGCGGGCAAAGGAGCATTTGGCTTGCTGGATAAGTCTGGCTCCCTGCCTCCAGGTTATTGAGCGTTCCACGCGTTAACGGTAGCTATATGGACAGACGCTCGTTCTGCGTCTAGCTTTGTCTTGAGCTCGTTAATTGTCGGGAGAGGAGCTGGTAGTGAGGTGTTATACGCAAGAGTGTCTGGTCTGTCGGGATCAACGAGGTCCCAAACCCCATCGTCTCGAGCTTTCCATTCAACTTGCGGCCACCACTTCGTGTAAGAGGTATACCCTTTCAGTTATATATTCTTAAGCTTTGCTATGCTTGCGGAATGCTCGTGGTTACGTTAACAGTGTTTGAAGGTGGTTGCTCGTGTACCGAAGTGAGGATATCGAGGAGTTTGAAATGTGCGATCCGCTATACTTTGTTTGTGCTTTTGTGAAAGCTTTAATACTCGCAGGCCGGGCTCATAACTATTGCATATTATAAGGGCAGAGTATAAGGATGTTTTGGTAAGTATTGAGTGTATTGACTTGACTAACTAGAAGAGTAAGAAGGAAGTGTACGAGCGTTGAAGGTATATGCCTTGAGTTTAGTAAGTTCTTATGTGAGCGCGGCGAGCGCCTTGTCAGGTGAGCTGGCAATAACGTGATTGAGATTAAGTTACGTGCGATATAAATATTATAATATTTTTATAATTATTTATTTATTAATTATATAAGAAATTATTAATATAAAAAAATTATTTTAAATAGTTTTAATTTATATTATAAGATTTAAAAATTAATACAAGGTTATAAGAGGTGCGTTTAGTTATAGATAATTAATTAACGTAGAACTTATTATATTAAAAATATAAAGTAAGGCGCTAATACCAGATCTCCTTTACACTTCCTTTTCTAAACGTGGACGGAGTTCCGTAAACGGAAGCGCCGCCGTGCGCTTAAAAGGGGAATGAGAAAACCAATCAATGATAATATTGACTTTCACAACGATATGTAAATAAGGAGACCACGGGCTTTTATAAATGCTTCAAGGCTTCACCGCAGAACGACAACGCCTGTTCACAGTCTCCGTCAACAAAATGCTTTTTCAGAGTATATCAAGATCTTCAGCTCTCTTTTTGCTTCCAGTTGAATCCTCGTTAACTTCCTATTCAATATTAACCGCGGCTCTGGCCTTGATTATTTTGGTTCAACTACTCCTCGTTTATTACTTGGACAGGAAAGGGTTGCGTAAATTCGCTTCTCCTTCCTATGCTGGGCCCTCATCGCTATGGAGAATATACGATAACTGGAAATGTTCGCACTATCTCGCCATTGATGAGGCCCACAAGAAACTCTGCACTCAAATTCGTATCGCCCCAAATCACATTTCTGTCTCCGACCCACGAGTGGTTACCGATATTTATGGCCATGGCGCAAACTTCCTCAAAGATGCTTGGTGTATGATGGCGGCGCTGGCGAACACCACCATCTGGCAGAAGCACGTGTCAAGTCTGAGAATAGAGGAAACGAAAGATAATAGCACAAGTTTTTGCCCAGAAGACAATCGAAAATCTTGAGCAGGATCTCAACTTGTCGACGGGCGAGATCCTGTCAGAATGCTCAGTCATGATGAACGCCGGCACAGATACCACAACAGCTGCGCTCACTAACACGATCTATCTTCTCTACAAGCATCCTAAGGTCCTGTGAAAGCTCCAAACGGAGCTTGATGCCGCTACAGGAACTTCTGACGTTCCAACTTACGACTCACTAGCGTCCTTGCCATTCCTACGAGCCTGTATTGAAGAATCCCTGCGCGTCCGTCCAGCAAGTTCTTTTGGCTTGCCACGAGTTGTATCTAAAGGAGGTCGTTACATTGCAAGCCAGTTCGTCGCAGAAGGTGTCACCGTCTCAGTGCCAACATACACATTGCTTCGCGATCCTGTCGCATTTGAGAGGCCTGAGGAGTTCATTCCAAAGAGGTGGATTGATGGCGATAAAGAACGAATGAACAAAGCTCATTTCCCGTTTAGTACTGGACCTCGTGCTTGCATCGGGCGAAATATTGCGTATTATGAACAGCTGATTGTGATTGGCACTTTGGTGCGAGCATTTGATTTTGAGTTTTTGAGCGAGGACTTCGAGCTGGAAACTATTGAGAGATTCAATTCTAATCCTGGAGAGATGGAGATGATTGCGCCACGGCGGTTGATTTGAGGCATTTTCTTGTTTTTCAGAATGGTCTGAATGTAGGTCATGCTGGGCTACATTTGTTCGGGGTGACCGACAGAGATCTTTGGATATGGATAGATTTTTTTACTTATATTTTTTTATTTTTTATTTAAATTTTCAGATTTTTTAGATAGAATTGAAGAAAAAATCTCACGGTCAAATTCGCCCTCTTTCAGTTGACTAGATAGCTAAATTGGGCTGCTAGTTTTGCTCTCTAAACCTTCCGCATTCCCAGGCGTCGAAGAATACATGGAGCGAGTCATTTGAAGTTAGCGACGCCCGGCAGCTTGGTTCAGAAAATCCGTTTTCGGAGAAGCGGAAGTGTATGCTAAAAGGTCTCAAAGAGCCTCAAATGCGCAAACTGAGCATTTGAAACATTCCTACCGTGGGTCACGGCGAAGCCAAAATGGAAGGACCGACCCTCACGATATGAAGGCAGTGGCTTGGCCGCCTAGCTGAAGGACTTCCCAAATGGGAAACAGCGTGCCGACACGGGGTCCCCGCATCTCCGCACACGATCCCGTGTCCGTCAAAACCCAGACTGTTAAAGGCCGCGTTCTGAATCCAAAAGCCGAAGCTACTCTTTTGTCAGTTGGGTCTGGCTCTTGTGTCGGAACGCAACACTTTGGGCTTAGAACACCCCACAAGCGAGGTTCGCTTAGTAGGGGGAACCTTTCGGCTACAGCGCCATGCAAAACCTCAGTCAAAACTCCACTTTTACAGCCGTATGCATAATTATCGTTAAACCACCACGTTAAGCGAGCTCTCGAAAAACGCGTCTAGGGAGATCGACGCGCAACTCTCTTTTCAATCAACTACCAATTACTCCACAACCACTTATTATTCTGACTTTTAATTGCGCAAAACTCGAGTGCCCCATGCTAGGAGGGCGTGTGTCCAAAAGACTACAAGGGCAACCGCCCTCTATGGAGAATTCTGCGAAACGGACGCGCCGGCCTAACAAGAACACTCTCGACGCATAGTAGAAGATATAAGCGCTTGTTCATCAGGTCTAAAGACTTAAGAAGCGCCCAGTTCAAGCTCAAGTATCTCCTGAACCTACTATTTAACAGGCAGACCTTGTAGATAATCTAATTCCGATCGATGGCACTCCAATTCACGATATTCTAACGTCCCCATTTGCCTTCTCTTCTCCCGTCAAGCTTATAAAAATAACACGTATTAACAAGCCTCCTTTTAATCCGATTGTCAAGCAAAGTAATCACCATTTTGTTATAATATACTTCATTGCCGTAATCGACAATATTCGGAAAGATTAAACCTTTACAAAGTCAATTAATATTAATAACCTTAATCACGAATTGTTATCCATTTTATAAACCTTCCCTTTCTTTAAATATATTAAACGATGGCAAGAGATTCGTGGACTTTAAAAGTACGAAAAACCTCATTAAGGCCCTTGGAATATTAAGATTAATAATTCAAAAGTTTAAAGATACTCTTATTATTAATAATAATAATACTTGATTTAATCTTTTAATAAGACTTTATTAAATAGAGAAGAATAGAAAAAGGGATAAGAAGTTATATTATTAATTATATATTAATATTATATTTAATTATTTCGATTATAAATAAACTCCTTTTCTTAATTTAAAGATTAAAGGTTTTAATAAATTTAAATCTTATATTATATATATTATATTACTTGAATTTAATATAATTAAACTTTTAAGTAATTAAGAAGTGAAGGAAATATAATAAGATAATAAAGATAATAACTTTAAAATTCCTTAAAATACCAAAATACAAGACTCGATTATAAATTATTAATTTTATTAAAAGGCCTTTTATAAAAAGTCCCTCCTTATTTAAGAGTATATCTATTAATAAATCTTTTAAAATCACATTTATATTAATTAAAATTACAAAAATAATAATTAATATTATTATATAATAATATTAAATAATTAAAATAAGTGAATTAAATTAATTAAAATACTTTTAAATATTACGATTAATATATTCTTAATAAACTAAATTAAAAGTTATTTGAAGTACAAGAAGTTAATATTAAAGAAGAAACAAGTTAAGTTAATAAAAAAGGATATAAAAGACGAATAATTTACTCTTTAAATTCCTTAAACTCTTTAACTTATTCCTTAACTTATTTTACTTTAAGTTTAATTTATTATTATTTATTAATTTACTTTTACTTTTACTTTATAATTATAATATATTCCTTCTCGAGTATATTATAATAAATACTCTTATAATAAATTAAGATTTTAATAATATTATTTAATTCTTTTTTAATTTATTTCTTCTTTAATCTATTATCTTATTATAAACCTTTTATTTAAATTTCTCGAATAATTACTTATAAAGAAGAAAAGAAAAGAATAAAGGATTAAAGATATTTTTAAAGTTATTATATAATAAGAATTTAATTTAATAACTTAAAAGTTAATATAATAATTATAATCTTTAATTAAAATAATATTTTAAATAATATAATCCTTTATATTTAATAAAATATCTCTCCTTTTTTATATAATTAAAAAGTATATTAAAAAGTTATTTAAAGACTTTAAAATATAATTTAATAAATTTAAACTCTCAAATATCCCAAATGCCTTAAACTTATTTTATAAGAATATATTATATATATTTTGAATTATATATTAAATTATTTAAAAGGTGATTACGAATTTTATAATTTAAGAGAAATAAGGAATAATAATTATTATAAGAGAAATTAATAAAAGTATTTTTGATTTTGTTTTTATTTCTTTTATTAATCTTATTACTTTTATTTTAAAATATTATATTACTTTTATATATATTATTTTAAGAGGATTTTTTATATAAATATTAAAAAGTATATAAAAAAATATTAAGATTTAATTATAAAGTAATTATAATTTTAATATATTTAAAAAATTTTAATTTATAAATTTTTATATAAAATATATTTAATTTTATATTTTTATATTATTAATATATATTATAAGGATATTAAACAAGTGAATTATTCTTGAAAAATTTAAATTATTCTCGAAATTATATATTATTCATTTATTAAAAGTAAAAATTAAATATAAGATTTGATTTAAATAATAAAGTATTTAAAATAATAATAAATCTTATATAAAATATACTTAAAACACTTTTAATTATTTAAAACACTTTATATATATATATTTCGAAAATGTATTTATATTTTATAAATTATATTAAATTTAATTCTATATTTCTTAATCGCTTATTTAAGATAATCCTTATATATATTATATTTCTCTTTTTCTTTATAATATATATATTATATAAACACTTTTAAATTATTAAAACTCTTTTTAATTAAGTGAAAATCGAGTAAATAAAAAAGAAATTAATATATTTAAATATTTTAATATTTATACACTTTAATAATTCGAGTCTTAAAATAATAATAAATTAATATATTATTTATAAATATAATTAATTATAAATCCGAATAAAAGTTATAAAAAGAAAGGAATTAATTAATAATAAACTCTTTAAATATATCTTTATTTAAAGTTCCTTGAAATATAATTAATATAATATATTTTTTAATTATATAAATTAATAAAAACGAAATCCTTTCTCTTATTTGTAATTAACGAGATATTATAATATAAACTCTTTTATTAATATATCTTATAATTTAATCTTTAATTCATTTATCACTTCTTGATTTATTAATATATACGATTTGCTTCGTGATAAATTATTAAAGGTTATTAAATTATTAAATTCTTAATTTGTTATTCCTTTAATTAATTATAATTATAAACTTTTTCTTAATTATATTAATATACTTTAAAGTCCTTGAAACGGTTAATTAATCGACTTTAATATTGAATACCTTAAAGAAGAACTCAATAATCTCGTCTTAATAAGTCCATGGACTTTTATTTAAAAGTGCCTTAATTGCTTATTCCATTTTACACGTGATTATTCGCTTTAAACCTTTTAAATCTCGAAGAGGAGATAAGTCCCTTTAGATTCGCTTCTTATACTTATATATTATTTATATTATTATATTATGATTAATAGCGAGCTATTAAATATATATAAAATCGATAATAATAGCGGGGTTAATTAAAGTATCTTTAATTTAAGTAATTGTCTTTGTACTTAGACGATATAGTATCTAGGTAACTAATACTATTAGAGACTTGTAGTTCCATATATACATTACAATTTGAGTCACTTACCTTGTAATTTGGTATTGTGGTTATTGAGTATTCCGATGGAGTGCAATTCGTCACGATACGCACTTCAAATCTAGACGCGTTTTTCGAGAGTTCGCTTAACGTGGTGGTTTAACGATAATTATATATACGACTGTAAGCGAGCGCTCGAAAAACGCGTCTGCTCCATTTCACACCCAATTCACGATTTTTAATTCGCTGACCACGCAACGAAAGCTTATTTAAATTATAAGAGCTCGTGTACAATGAATGTTGCACGTATTGCGATTAATTCAAGCTATAGCGCTCCTATTTTAGAGCTGTTATTGTGAAGTTATTAAGAAAAGGGTAGGTTTTAAGCCGATTTTATATGTGATTTTAATTAAATTCGCCGACTATGCAACGGAACCTTATTTAAATTATAAGAGTTCTTATACAATTGGAGTTCCATATATTGCGATTAATTTAAGCTATTGCGCTCCCATTTCAGAGGTATAGTTATAAAGTTATTAAAAGAATAGCAAAATCTCGATTTTCGACTTCCTCGCAACTTCCAGCCTCTTCGATTTTCCAGCCCCGTAGCTCAAAAATCACTATTCTCTTAATAACTTTATAACCACACTTCTAAAACAGGAGCGCAATAGCTTAAATTAATCGCAATATATAAAACTACAATTATATAAGAGCTTTTATAATTTAAATAAGGTTTAGTTGCGTGGTCGGCGAATTTAATTAAAATCATATACAAAATCACGTTCTATAACTTACCTACCGACTACAAGATAAATACGCAAGTAGAGCATAAATCCTGCAGGATAACAAGAGAACTATACTCTGCGATTAATTTAAGCTACAGAGCTTCCATTCCAGAGTTGTAGGCGCTGAGTATTTAACGGGTGGTAAGTCGTGGAATGGGTCAGACGCGTTTTTCGAGCGCTCGCTTAAAAGTGGAGTTTTGACTGAGGTTTTGCATGGCGCTGTACGCACCCCGCACCCCGCACCCCGCAACCCCAGACTCACGATGAGGTTGTCGTCCCAAAATGGAAGTCCGCCATCAAAGAAGGATAAGAAGCTCGACAATTTCTAATTTTCACTCCCCAATTCCCTCCATCAGCTTCAAGTCTTCTACACCGCCTCTGGAAACTTTTTGTCTCCGATATTGCCCATCCCGCCAGTCGCAATTGCGTTCCTCAACCTCAATATCGATTGGGCTCACCACAAATGGGCACTTTTCTACTGCTTGGTATCCACTATCGGTGCTCTCTGCTACGGATACGATACTATTTACTACACCGGTATCCAGGGCATGAAAGCTTTCATTCACGATTACGGAGATTTGAAGTCTGATGGCACTTACGCACTTTCGACGACATTCCTCTCCGTCACGGCATCCCTCATCTACGTGGGTGAATTTACCGGAGCCTTAATCACTGCCCCAATCAACGATGCTTGGGGCCGCAAGGCCGTCTTCTTGTCTGCATCGATCTGCATCATCCTTGGCGCCATCGTCCAGCTCGTTTCAGATGGCCACTACAGTGCATTCTGTGTCGGCCGAGTTCTTGTTGGTCTGGGAATTGGTCAATTCACTGCTAGTTGCTTGATTTATATTGGTGAAGTTGCATCTGCGGAGTTCCGGGGCCCTGCACTCATGATGTTTCAATTCATGCAATCGATCTCCCAGTTCGTCGTCTCATGTATCGATCAAGGCACGGAATCCATCCCCAACAAGAACTCCTACCATATTTCCATGGGCTTGCTCATTCTACTCCCCGGACTCATGATCATCCTACTCCCGTTCATACCCGAAAGTCCAGTGTGGTACGTCTACAAAGGCAGACATGAGGCGGCGGAGAAATCGCTGGAAAAGATCAACCGCTCAATGCCAGGCTACGATTTCTGCAGCCGATCTGAAGATCATTCAAGATCAAGTCAACATGGAACTCGAAATGGAAGACCAATCTAGCTGGATTTCCTTGTTCCGCGATCCAGTTGAGCGACGCAAGCTCATCTACTCATGTGGTGCCATGTTCGCACAGCAGATTAATGGCATTCAATTCTGGTACACCTATGGTGTAGTCTTCGCTCAGTCCATTGGGACTGCTCAACCTTTCACCATCAACACCATCACAAATGTCCTGCAAATCGTGGCAGTTGGCTTGTCAGTGCTTCTTGGTAACAAGATGCGCCGCCGGGTGAACTTATTGGTCTGCACATGCGGCATGTTGATCTCTCATTGTCGTCGGCGGTCTCGGCACAACTCACCGTGGAGGTCCATTCTCCAAACCCGTTGGAATCACCATCGTCGTCTTCTCTTACATCAACATTATTTGCTTCAATTTCTCGATCGGCACACTCTCCTACACCATAGCATCCGAAATGGCCGTTGGTCGCAACCGAAATAAGATCACTGCAGCTGCCATCGGTGTTTTTTTCCTAACGGTCTGGCTCTTGGTTTTCGTGAGCCCTTATCTTTACTTCTCAGCGAATTTGGGCCCCATGATTGGCTTTGTCTTCGGTGGTACTGCTTTGTTCACCTTGGCGTATGTCTGGTTCTGCGTGGGGGAGACTACTGGACGCACGAATACCGAAATTGATAGATTCTTCCTGGAGTACATCCCCATTAGAAAGTGGAGAACCCACGTCTTCCATCCGCTTGATGAGATTTTGAAGGATGGGAGTGAGGAGGTGATCAAAGTCTCCCAGGAGCTTGAGAAGGTCTGATGATAACAGGATCAAATGAGGGTAGGATATGAGGATAAAGCTTTGTGATAGCGACTCGGAAATATTAGTTTTGATGGCGATGGTTGTGATGCAGCCTTGAGTTCACTGATTGAGGCTGGTGCGCGTAAGCAATTGAAACCATTTGGAAAAATCATCGTGGTTGAAATTATGTTCAGTGTGTGAACATACGTTCTATTCGATGTTCTTCATTGGAGTGACCAAGTGAAATCCAATATCTTTCCATCGTCGTCATTATTTCCTACTCCCAAAGTTCTTCAAGTTGTGGCTCGCTCTTCCGTGGGCACCTTCAGTCGACCTCGATAGGCTCTGGGCTGCCCACTATAAAAGCAGCGACCTCAGCAGAGAAATTGAATTGCATATTGGCACCCAAAAACAAAGCAGGATGTTCAGTGCATGGGTGTGGCCGGCGTCAGATAGCAAGGCAGTGAAGAAAAAGCCCTTGACACCCTGGGTGTGACATCTAGTATTTTTTAATCGTAAGAAAAACTATGCACGGGCCTGGTCAAGGTAATTAAATAACGCGATCGGTTAATTCCCTCGCTAGTGTTCGCTTAAATAGGGGAAAGTCGACAAACGCAATATACCGCCCGCCGGTTAAAAGTCAAAATGACCATGTTAGGCGAAGCCAAGATGCATCGAAGACCACTAAAACAAATATTACGGTCCCTTCTAGTACCGAAATCAGCGCTACGAAATATTAATATGCACCAAAGATTCAAATCCACCAGAACCTTTGTATCCGTATCCACCAAAGTAAACGCTGTACCCAGAATAACCTTTCCCGAAGTCCCCTGTATCATCTCATCACCAGCAGTCGTTTCAATCTTAAACGGTGTCCCATTCAAACTCATACTATCGTACGACGTACTAACGGTACTCCCGCTATTCGCATAACAAAGCCATGTCACTGTGTCAATTGACGGCTGGTTCTGTATCCAGAACGGCATGTGCTGCAACCCAATCGTGATAATACAAGAGCCACTTTGCAACATTGTCCACCAAGCATTTGGGAACGGCTGCTTGATGTTAAAGTACTGATACACACCCTTCTGCTTGTTCGAAAGGGCCATGTTTTCAATTGGGTGTCAATTCAAAAGCTGAGGCAGGAGAGGACCCCAAGTCTGGAATTGTTACGGGAGGTTATATTGCCCCTGGAAATGGAACCCAAGGCGGCTCATTTAACATCATGGGTGCATTAGACTATGGGAATAAGAACCCGATCAACAATTTTAGCGGCTTTACCTTGAACCCTGCCGTCAACTTTAATTTCCCCGGCGGCATATCGAGGATTGGCGGAATGGCTGGCGCTCAATTTCAAGTCGGGCTCTGGGGCTTCTTGCCTGAAGCTGGTGCCAATTACAACTTTGACGCAGGTGGAAGCGTGTCACCGACCGTGGCCTTCGCATTGTCGAAGAATATTCAAGACAGTGAACACACTAATGTGCTTTCTTTCGAACTCAGCGGCACACTTGATGTTACAAGGGAAGGTGTTCAAAGTGGTGCAATAGGCTTTTCTATTGTCTTTGGAAGTAGTATCCTGCACAATATCACGGATAAACATTGAATGTTGGCACTCCCTGGTCTCTGGTTACACAAAGGACAGGAAGAGGAGGAGAATGGCGGGATTGGTAAATGCTGCAACATGATCCGGCGTTAGGTTGTATTGCAGCAGTGGGTGGTTTTGAGCATTTAGTTAGAGCCCAATTTTAATACTATGTGCCTGGGAGAAATGTATATTCTTCAGTTGTATGATACGTCAGTCTTTCGACCGTCTCTTGATCATGATCGCCCACACCGGGTTATCGTTTATTGGCAATCCTGCCGACATGGAGGAAAGAAAATTTGGACCGATTCGGACCACATTGCGTTCAATCTTCTTGACTACGCCAGGAATTTGGTTCGGATAGCCAGCAGCATTGAGCAAGCCAGGTGGAGGGTCGCCTAGCGATACAAGCACGTCATACGCACACTTACAGATTTCGCCCATGAGAAGAACCTGCTCTTTCCATTCAACTGGATCTTCCTGGTTGATGCAAACTCTATCGATACTAGAAGCTCAATGAGCGAGTCGCACTATTCCGATCTACTCGCCAATGCCGAGCTTTGCCAATAAATCGATTTGTTGGCCAACAAATTTACTTTGGCCAATACAGCAGGATGCCTATCAAACGTGAAATTTTTAATTGCTTCATAAACACTATTCTTCGATTCGCCTAAAAATAATATATAATTCTAAAACAAGCTTCACTACCACTAGTTTCACTTCTTCTTATAACGCTTAGAGGCCCTAACAGGAGGCTCCCACTTCTCCACTGCCTTTCTCGAACATTTATTCCTCGCCCCGCGAGTGTCGTAATAGTTATAGCTTTACCTCCGCTGTTGCGTAGTTGGTCGTAATAAGAATAGAGCAAAAAAAGCACTGAAAGGCTTACGGGCGCTAGCGCAGTGGAGCAAGCCCGAAAACCGCCCCTTAATATCCCCCTTTTATGCCACTGATACCCTTTCATTACGATCGATATTTAAGACCTAATCTTACCTTTGGTGAAACTAAGTATTTATTAATTAATTGCGATTTATTGACCAAAAAGCACTGATATTGGCCAGAGTGAGTCTTGTGTTGGCCAATGCCCCGATTGGTGAGTAAATCGGAATAGTTACCCCGGCAGATTCTCTTGCCCCGGAGCCCGGCAAAAGTACTGTTTACCTCGTGTCTTAGCTCTATCCCCACTGTAGATTAGTGGGAATATTAGTATTATGTCGCTACTTACCTATATTACAGGTCATTAGTTATTAATTTTATACTATTCCTTACCCTTTCACGTTAATCTCTTTATGGTAATATGATAAGTTTTTATTCACATTCTTGCACTCTTCTTACACTTAATACTTTTACTTTGGCTGAAGTGGTCCCTTCTAGCAAGTGCCGGCCCTCAAGAATTTCAAGTGAACTGCTAATATATATCATCCCGGGCTAATGCAAAAAGGCTGCCCGAAAATCAGACATTGCAAATGTCTTTTGTTTGTCTAGTCAATGTCAACATTATGCGTTTCATTACCTTTAGAGATAACTTGGACGCTATTTTAGAGGTATAGTTATTGCCGATACTTGCCAAGAGCTATAGTCAATTGGGTCAACAGGATTGAGATTTCTCAACACTTGATTGACCGAGTCGCCTTATTATGCAGAAATGACACATTAAAAAGGGGTAACTCCGATGATGAAAATTCGCAGTAAGGAAACAACTAAGCGCCAGCCTAAAACGTGACCTTTCAGACCAACCACTAACAAGTTTACAGAGTCGCCCCCCAGATGTCCTCTCAGCGACAGACATTTGATCTTTATTATTAAACGTTTTTAACAGGTGGAAAATCATCGCCACGAGCGGGGGATGCACATAAGCGCCTTTCTCTGGCCTTCGCGCCAAATGCACATTCGAAACGTGTAATTTGGCCGCATATGCACAAAGGACGGCTAACAATTATGACCGTGCATAAGGTGGGTGTGCTTGCACAAAGTTCTGTTGGTAGAAAAGGGAACGCGACAAATATGCTGATACAAGGGTGCAGTCGCAGCCCTATGGTTAAACTACCTACCTCTCGGAGCAAACCAATTCCGTGGGATTTCAAGAAACAGAGCCTCATGATCAACAAGCTTTGCCAAGGATATTTATTCTGATTCGTTTTGGACGGCAAGTAAGGTTAATTTTCGTGTAAGAGGCTCGAGATGTATATTTTAGGATTGTTGCAGCCTTGAGCTCGTAACATCTACTATCCTACCAGAAGAAAGATGACGCTCCTGATAAAGAATGATCCGTGTAGACTTCTGTTGGTGAAAGGCGATTTCAAACACGGAAGTTTCGTGTGTCGTGTTGATGCTGTTGCTGTTGACGACTTCTGAATCTTGCGATAGCCAATTCATCGTTGTCTCCTGCAGTCTGATGTTTGAACTGTCTTGTAGAATTAAAAAGGAGGGTAAGACAAGAGTAGCCAAAAGACAGATAAATAAAGACCATTTCCTAGTCATATTTTTTCTTCATACATTCAGATATATTCTCGGGCTGGCTCTCGTTACATCGCAACCATTTCTCTCATTTCATTTCGACTCGTTTTCCCTAGGAGCATTGCCTTTTCCACTACGGAAATCCATACTCGTTTGCCCACCATGATCTTCAGCATCCTACACTCCCGTTTGCTTCTCATCAACATAGCGGTCATTCTCTTCTCAGCACGTACAGCATCCGCATATTACATTGTTACGACTACAACCGCACTTGAAGCCAAACCTGACTACGACGCAACCAGCAGCGTCCAGCCCTGGGTGGTTCCTCCATACTCGGTCATCAATCCGTACTATGCTGAACCTTCCCGGTTCGTAGAAGTTATCTACGAATCCAGCCAAGAAAACTATATATCGACTACCTCAACTTCCTGCTTCACCACATCTACCATATTGAATGCAATATCTACATCTTTGGAGTACGATGTCACCACATGTACAGTCGTGAAGGAATTCTCTACATATACAACCTGGTCGACATCAACTACCAGTTCTGCGAAATACTACTCTAGTACTTCTGAATCTGCACCATATACGACGTTGACTACTATTTCTGTGAAATACAAGGTGGCTGCTACTTCTACTTCTGCGTCTACTTCCACACCATGCTCGACCTCAACGACAACCAAGCAATATTACAGTACAACCTCATCGGACTCCTATTCACCCTATGATACACCAAGTGCCATGGCCACGACCACAATGAGCCGATACCGCAACTCAAACGGCTCAACCTACGACAACTGCAGCGACACCACAACTCCCTCCCTCCCCCTCTCCTATAACCAAGGCGCAGGCCTTAACAGCCTCCTTCAACTCATAATCAACGTCCCGGAATCAATTCTCGAAGTTGGCTCTGACGTCTCCTCATTCTTCACCAATATGTCTACCTGCTTGTCCAACGATGCCAGCAACATCGAAAGTGATCTAAACAACCTCATACCCTCCATCACATCCTTTGCCAAGGACGCCGAGACCGAAATTTCAAACGGGGTCGCAGACGTTGGCAATTTTCTGAACTCAATCTTCCGCAAGCGAGATTTGTTATCCGATATTGAAAACGTGGGAGCCTGCATTGCGGTCTCTGCAAATAAGAACCCGGTGTTTGAAGTCGCGGATTGTGCGACAAATATTGCGGAAGCTCTGATCCCAGCAGCGAAGTTGTTGAAGATCAGGAGCGATATTGAGGTGGCTGGAGGTGTGAAGAGCATATTGACAGCACTGGGAGGTGGGGCAAGTGTGAAGACGGTCGGCGGGACTTTTTTGAGCGTGTTGAAGGAAGCAACAAACATTTCTGGGTTGGCGAAGGCTTGTAGTTTCTTGTAATTTCTTAGCTTTAATACGGCACTACCTTATTACAACTGGGTCAGAACCTTACTTAGAACCAAAGTTCAAATCTCAAAGTTCAAATCTCAAAGTTCAAATCTTAAATAATCAAGTCTTAAATATTACTTCACTTATATTAAGAAAGATCCTTAATAACTTCCCTTATTCTTCTTTCCCCCTTTCCTCTTTTAATTTCTTTATTCCCCTCTCTTATTATCTCGCTTTATTATTCTCTTTCTCGTATTATCTTATTAATATATATAAATCTCGTTTTTAATAATATAATAATATAAATACGAATAAGGGATAAAAAGAGGAGAAAGGAAATAAGGAAATGGAAGAGAAGAGAAGAAGGAAGAAATAAGAGTGATTAATAAATTAAAGTTAATCTTTAAAATAAAATATATTAATATCTTTAATTATTATACTTTATCTCTTATCTCTTATATTTTCTTCTTTTCTTTTAATATTTTTTATATATAAATAAATTCTCTTAAAGAGAAAGAAGAGAAGCGAGAGTGAAAAGGGAATAAGTATATAAGGAATAATAAGTGAGAATGAAAATGCAAGTGTAAAAAAGAGAAGAGGAAAGAAGAAAGAGGAAGAGGGAATAAGAATAAGAGAGAAAGTAATAAGAGAAAGTATAAAAAAAAAAAGAAAAGGAATTAAAGAAAGGAATAATAAGATAATAAGAATAATAATTAAAATTTAAGATTTTCTTTTTATAATTTCGTTTTAAGTATAATTATAATTATATATTTTTATATTAAAGAAAGGATTAATATAAAGAATAATTTTGATTATTAATTATTAATTACTTTTTTTATAAAAAATATAAAAATATAAAAATTATTATCTTATATTTTATAAAAAGAAAAAAGTTTATAACTTTTTTATTTAAAGTCATTTTAAAAGTTATATTTCCTTTAAAAATTCACTTATATTAATAATAATAAATACTTTCTTTTATATTATTTAATTGTTTTTATCTTTTCTCTTCTTAATTAAAAGTATTTATAAAAATATAATAAAATTAAAATTATTTTATTTTATTAAATAGTTTTAATATAAAGAATAATAAATTAATATTCGATTATAATAATATAAATTACTTTAATAAGTTCTTCAAGTATTATATTAAGAAAGATCCGATATATTAAGAGTTCCTTATTGTTTATCCGAATAAGTGAAGTGTTATAAAGATATGGAGAATGAGCTTATATATATACTATAAGTGCGTCTTTCACTTCTCACTTCTTACCTCCTAGATTTCTTTACTTTATTGACAAGTCTGGGCAAATTTGAAGACTAAATTCAATATAAACAATTTGCGAACCCTCTAGCGACTGACTTAAACACCAAGGGGAGAACGTGGGAAGACGTCCAGCCTGGGCTACGCATTGCGAGAAATGCCATGACCGTAAGTCGTTGCGAAGTCTTCTTGTGCTGGTTCTTAGTTAAGTGTTCTCTCTTGCTATCTAGAATTTGAAATCAATAGTAGTATAAACGGGTGTCGTGATGGTCGGTAGTCTGTAGACGTGGGGGTTTAGTCCGTGACTCAACGGATCTGTGAGCTGTGTTTCCGCGAGACAGATGAAGACAACATACAACACAAAAAGAAGCATTACTTCATCAAAGCACTTATCAGTGAAGATTCTAATCTCCAATACACCCATAAAGAGTGATTCTACTGTCCAGTATGCCGTCAATGTAACTGCTGCCACAATGTTGAAAAGCATTATGGAGTAAGCAACTTGGAGCTGAAATGTGCCGTGTTCGAAACATAGCTGCTGAAAGAAACTGAGTTTGCCTCTCATAAGCACGCTACAAGCAGCTACTAAGGTGCAATGAGCATCCAAAGGGACCCGGACCTCCATTTTATGCTCAGCCCACGACGAAAAGACAGGCAACGGCTCAATATATGTCGAAATTGCGATAAAGAGCTCGTAGCCAAGAACTCTTCCAGTATCCTGATAAAATGGCGGGAATTGCGATATCGAAGTGCATGATGTGCCAGCAACCCTCTTCCTCGGAGGCATGGTTAAGCCTTTAGGTGCTGATGGACTGACCTGACTTTTTCTAGAATAGTTCAAGACCCATTTCACTGGAATTTTCTGCAATCACTGCAAGTACTTTGGCATCTGCTGGGGATGTATCGGCGCTGCTTTCAAGGAGTCCTTCTTTCGAACTCACCAGTGGCCTGCCTCACTCGACTACAGCTGGCAGCAGCAATAGATGTACGGCTTCGGACTGGCTCCTCGTCTATGAACTGGCTCAGGGTATTATTCGCGCTTGATGTACGTAAATAAATACCATGCCACGCTTAATGTTGTAAAATCAATGCATTTATGGACAATCGCTTTCCTCTGTCGACCGCGATGCAGAGAACGCCAGTAATTTTTGGGGGGTTTTGTCCCCGCTCACGAATGCGCAAATATGACATTTGATGCTTTGAAAACAGGAGACTCTGACGTTCCAGAGACGGTTCTGTTTTGTACCCGGAATCTTCGGAAGCACTTTTAAATCTCTTGTCACGTTCGGTATACGGGGAAACCTCCAAGGCAATGTTTGAAGAAATGAAGCGAGCTGTCGGCAATTGCGTTTAATTTGCAGCAGCCATGTCCAGAAGGTCGCCTTTAGTCCAGTTTTCAAGAACATTCCGATACACCCTGCTTGAGATGTTAAAGCAATAAATGGCAAGAGCTTGAATAAACTACTTTACATCAAGCACTGCCGTTATGCGGCTGAGTTCCCATAGTCTGATTCACGCTTTCATCTAGGACCATTGAGTATTATCACTGTGATTTCGTGGTATTATTTTCTTGTTAAGGATTCGGTGGCAGAACTTGTTACTTGACGCAGGGTGCACCTTGTACGTTTTTTACAGAGATCCATGGCGCCCTTTATTTCCTGCATCGAACTCCGCAAGCAGACTGGCCGCACTGGGAACTTCTGCGGAGAAAATAGTGATAGGAAATATTTCTCTCTTTGCTTTCAACAGCTCTTTAATTCTAAATTGTGCTTGTTGCATGTAGGTTATCCATGTGGAATGCATATTAGACGCCAACGGATTCTTGCACAGCAGCTACTAGATTTCAGGCCTTAGCAGCAGGTAAATGGTTACGCTTTCCATGCATATTTGGATTTTGACCTACTGAAAGCGGGCTGGCTCATGTTCTTCGAGAGCTGAGCCTGGGCTGCGGAAATCTGGCTCGGTGTGTAAAAGATCGGAGGGATTTTCGAGATAGAGGAAACCGGCTCTTAGTCCTGACAGTTGCAGTTACAGGGGTACAATACACATGAGGTGAAGCTTGAAAAGTGAGTATATTATAATGTCTGAAGAAGTTGTCTAAGGAGTCAAGTGGGCGACTACTCGGGGAGTTTATATCCCACTGGAACAGTCTAATCCCTATCGAGAACGGCTAGTACTAAAGGAGAGAGATATATAATATCCAATTAACAGACCCCTTTAGGTTTTATTCTAAAAGGCAAGACCTGGAATCTAAAATATTATTCCTAATTAAATAATCTCGTTTAGTTCTATATTTTGAGTAATATATAAATCTATTACTTTTCGAAAATATCTAAATATTAAAGTAAAATACTAAACTGGAAAAGCTATAAATGGGGATCCGTGAATATAACTATTCGGGCATTCTAATTTCTTTAGAATTATAGGAATTCACAGATCTTTAAGGAACCGGAATTATCCAAAGTAATATCTATAAGAGTCCAGGAATATAATAAATCGAGTCTATATTTAAAGGAATAATAATAAAAATAGATATAATAATAAAAATTCGATTAATAGCGAAAAATACTATAAGGAGCGATTATAATAGTGAAAATTCATTAAATTATATAATAGAAAATTAATAAAATAAATAAAAGTGATAAGGTCTATTATTCCAAGTTCTCGGATTTAGAGTTTGAATTCTCGTAATCCTTCAGATTAAGTAAAATCAGGTACTTAATATTAATTATATTAATTATTTTAATAAAATTATTATATTTCTAAATAGTAAGCGATTTAGTCAATCCGTTAGTAATCATTTCAGATATAGACTTCTATTCGATATAAATATTCCCTTAACTAATTTCCTAATATATTCATAACTATTAAATATTAATATACTTGAGTTTAATAATAAATTTAGGAGAGTCCTTAATTAAGAGCCCAATTGTCTGAAGATTATTATATAATATAATAAGGTTCTGATTAATATCAAGGTTAATATTATTAAAGAATCGTCTTTATTAGAGGATCTATAATATTAGATAAATAATAGTAAATAATTCCGTTTTAGTAATTAATATAATAATAGTTAACTGGAGACGGTTTAATCAGTCGAATATATTACCGAATAGTTTAAGGATTATACTTTTAGTATTCCGATAACTTTATATATTATTAGTAAAAATAGTATTACTAGTTATTATAAAAGCAGATTCTATAAAAGGGCCTTCGGGATTATTAGTAATACTAAATACGGAAACGGGAATAGTAATACTATTATATTCTAGTATAAGGTATTTAATATCTTCTAGATAATTAATATAATAATAACCGGTTATCAAGTATTATAGACTAGAGTTCTTGAAGTTCTGGACTAGTATTTTTATATAAAAAGTAATATCCGAGTATATAATTAATACGGGATATATTAGAGAGTCAATAAACTGGAAATACTAAAGGATCTATTCTATTATAATATTACTAATATATAGATTAGGAGAAGATACTATTATAGGAGTCTTAAATCTATAGACTAATAAATTAGAATATCGGAATTAATTATAGAACTTTATAATATAAATATTTTAATATAATTATATTTTATAGACTTTTTAATCACGGATTACTCGAATATCCAAAAACTATTTTAATTTACTTATCTTATATATTTTAAATACTTTAAGAAATTCCATTTAGAATCCGTTATAGAATAATTAATTTGAAAGGTAATAAAGGACTATAATATTATTAATATAAAAGAAAATAATTAATTTATTACTTATAAATAAATAAGAGTAATCGGGAATAAGAGAAAGGCCGAGTTTATAAAAGTATTTATATATAAGATTATATTATAATAGTAAAGACTTGAATAGATTATATAAAGTATAAATTAATTATAAATAATAATCGGGTATATAAAATCTATTAGAATAATATATATATATATATTCTTATTTAAAAAGATATTATAAAAGATATTTATAATATTAAACTATTAGATATTTAGATTAAAATAAATTATAATAATTATAAGTATCCAAAATACTCTTATAGTAAATATAATAGTATATATATTTTATAAATAATTCCTTTAAAAGTCTTTACGAATTATAAGTCTGGTTTTATATTTTATAAAAAAGTTATCTTTATCTCTTTTATAAATAAAAACCTATATTAAAAAAAGAATAAAGGAAATTATATTTGAAATCAATATTATTTTAAAGGTATCTTTATTCTAAAGAATTTTATATTTGACTTTTTACTCTTATTTGAATTGAGTTCTATATAAGTAATTATCTAATTCGTGATATTTCTTAAATAGAATAGATAGATTACGAATTCGTAATTTTAATTTCTTATATATTATTCTTACTAAAAATAATATATAATATTTCGAGATTAGTTCTTTTATAAAATCCCAAAATAATAATTTAATTATAAAAACTACCTTATAATTATATTTCCCTTTAATAATATTTAAAGATATAATACTTTTATTAATTCCTTTATATACTTCCTATTCAGGTAATATAAATCTATAAAATAATTTAATAAATAATGGCTTTGAGATTATTAGAGATTAATCTCGAGGAGAATCACGTGAGTTTGAGGAATCACTTAATATAATCAATTTTGGATTTAGTATTAAGTTTATTTCGATAATTAATAAATCTAATTAACTAATTATCACTGTTTATAATAAAGAGACTCTAAATAAACTTTCTATAAATTAATTTAATAATATAATAATTAAAGATTATTCAAAATCAGGGATTTCTCTAGATATAGAAAGTAATATTATTAATATTTTCGAATTAGAGATATTATTTATTATAATTATATTACTATAGGATTCAAGAATTGTCTTAAATGAATATAAAAATAATAGTATTTTCTAATTATTAATAATCTCTTTAATATTAGAAATAAGGATTTCAAGAACCTGGATTATATTAACCGGTATTTTAGACTAATTATTTTAAGGATTATACTATTTTATAATATTAAAGATAATATTATAGATTAATATAATTGTCTTTAGTTTGAGTATTTAAATCTTATAGATATTACTTCTATTATATCCAATATAATATCCGATATATATATAGTAATTCAAATATTATTTATATTTTAGAATATTTTTAATAAAAGAATAAATTTAATAATTATATAAAATAAGATAATTTAGACTAGACTTGGGAACTGGATTATTAAAGTACTATTTAATAAAACCAATAGATATAAACTAGTTAAGGGAATATATAAGAGATTTATTAAATAAATAAATAATTATAGAATATATTTCAAATTATAAAACTTTAAGGAGATTTACTAATATTCTTATATTATAATTATAATCTATAATCACTCTTTCAGATTTCTTAATATCTCTATTTTGAGTTTATATATATAATAGTAAATTCTTTATAATCAAATTATACTTAACCTTGAATTTATTGAAATACTAAATAGTTATTTCGCTATTTTTATAAAATATCTATATTTTAAATCTATAATATCTCTTAATATATTTCAGTATATATTTAAAATAAAAAAGAAAATATTATTTCCTTATATCTAATAAATAATATATAAAGTATATATAACTTATAGGATAAATAAAGTGAAGTATATAGTTTTCACTATCTAATCCGTTATTTATATTAATTAGATTCTAGTATAACTTCCAGAATAGTATAGAATAATAGAATATAGAATAATAATAGAATATACTTTTAGTATTATTAAAATAATATTCTTTATATTTTAGATCTAATAATAAAGATATTATAATTTTAATATCTTGATAGATAGTTTCGAGCTTTTTCAGAGTCTCAGGATATAAATAATTTATAATTTCGTATTACTAGTCTAATATACTCTCCTTGATTAGTCTGGGAGTATATAAGGAATAGGCCTTGAAACTGGCTAATAATACTATAAAAGAACTCTCCGATTTTGACTATTCTGAGACTGAATTTTCGGTATACTCGAGAACCCATTACTTAAACTATACGAGTATATCTGTCTAGTAATAATAATTCCCTTAACTATTCTTCTATATTAGAATATTCGAATAGTTATTCCAGAAGATCCCTTATTAGTTCAGGAATTTAAGAGATATTATAGATATATAAAATAATAGAATATATATTATATTTCGAAATATAATAATTCGATTATTCGGGAATCCTTTAGTCTGAATAGTAATATTTATTATTCCATATAATTCAATAAGTACTATAATATTACTAGTAAAAATAGCATTTTCCTTATCTTCTCGAGAAGGCCGAAATAAGTCGGGATTAAAGTATAATCTAGTATTCCTGATATTATAGATAGAACCTGAATTCAAGATAATACTATTCTCAAGGGAATAATCGAGTTCTATTAAGATCTCAGGATTATTAAAGGTATTAAAGACTTCTACCCTGATTAGCCGAATCGAGATACTATAAACTATTATATTAGCTATTAGATCCTCTTCTCCCTATTTCTTATTCCCAGTTGACTTCGAGATTCCAGGCAATTCCGTAATAGTAGAATTTAGCATTATCAAATTTCGTGTCTATTCCTGGAAATATTGAATCGCGAATAGTCATTTATCGAGGAGTCTTATAGCCATAATGGTTTTATTAACCTTCTTCTATAATACAGGATTAGACTATTACCCGGCTAGTTAATATTCCGGAATCAGGTAGTTACAAGTGGCATATCGATAGGCTTCGCTATATAGACACTTCTTCGTAATAGGGTTCCCATTCGAATCCACTCTCTGGAAGGAGGCCGCGAATACTCCATGGCGGGCTGACAAGGGCTATCTAGATACTCGAAGGCGTGTTAGCTCCCTTAACTCCTGAACTATATCTCGGAACTTGGGTTTTCGTGAATCCTCCTCTATAAAGCGGAGTAGCTAGCGGTCCCAGTCGTGTGAGAAGCTGGTATTGATATCAACTATCACAATAGTAAGGATATAATAGGTATGGAGCCCCTGAACTTCGGGCAGCTTATACTCGACTGCTTCGTTATAAGCCGATTCGAGCTCTAATAACCATATCGTAACCGCCATTCTACGTTTTGGTTATTGAATTGTATACTGCCAGGCCCTGGTAATCTCGTTTTGGCATATCTTGTCTAAAGGGGCGAAGTGTCATTTGAGCTTTTCGAGCATTTCTTATACAGTATTATACTCTCGGGTATATTACAGGTTCCCGTGACTAATTGTCTATTGAACTTTAGTTCGGAGCTCGTTCATGGTCTTAACCTTCGAATTATAGGTCTTGAGCTTGTGAAGGTAGACGCTCTGAAGCATTTGTAGGTGGTTTTGTTCTGATAAACTGAGGGAAGTAAAAGTAATAACCTCCGGCTCGTTTGGAGACGGGGTATTATTCAGGGTATTGGTCTATATGGAACTGGGTATAGTAACTGCCTTAATAGTTATAGGTATCGGTTCAATGGATTCCTCGAGCGTTTTCAGGTTGGCTAGAGGAATGGACGGGTTAACGAAGTCCTAAAGGTCTTCTACTACTATCCGGATTATCTCAATCTATAGTAACTAATCCTTCTCCTCTTCCAGTATAACGGGAGTAACAGTGATTACTTTCGAAGATATAATTATAGTTATAGTGATTTCAGTAAGTGTTAATAATACACAAAGCTTATTCGACAGTCTGGTCATTCAAGGGGATCTATTTGTGCGGAGACAAGGTATAGGAACTGTTTTCGATTCGAAATATATCTATTCGAAGGCGAATAATAGTATAGTCGCGTTTTCAGTTCGAAATAAGTCGATTCGATACCGAATAACAGTAAGAAGTCACTGTAATTGCAAGCTCGTTATAGTAGAAGCTCGTAAATATGGGATTTAGAGTAAGGCCGGGTTCATAACTGACAGTTACAGTTATAGGGGTATAATATATATAAGGTGAAGCTTGAAAAGTGAGTATATTATAATGTCTGAAGAAGTTGTCTAAGGAGCCAAGTGGGCGACTGCTCGGGGAGCTTATATCCCACTGGAATAATCTAATCCCCATCGGGAACGGCTAGTACTAAAGGAGAGAGGCACGTGATATCCAACTGACAAGTCCCCGGGGAGCGGGCAAAACATTAGCAAAAAGGAAGCCAAGGGGCAGAATTCAGAAAAAATGCTCGCAAAGTTAAAGGAAGATATGCTGCGAATTGAAGAATGATAATTAGTAAGATAGAGGTGCTTGCTCGTATAATTGCTGTGATGAGAAGTCAAGAGTTGTTAGTAATTCAAGATTGCAAAGCAAACACACCACATATGCCTTCTCGTGAAAGTGATCAGCATTGATAGAGCCAACTTGCAACTACATTTCTTCATCTTGTATTTTGGCTTCCCCTACTCCCTCAACCTTTGTCATTTGGTTGAAGCAGCTGCACCCAGAATCGTACTCCTTTTTGAATGGGCAGATACACGAACACGGTCAGAATTGATAGCAGAATTGCAAATAAAGACAGTAGGATTACCACGCCGGCTGATTTCTGTGCTTCAAATAGCGAGAAGAACGAAGTGGGCACAATGGCGTTCTCGAGTCTGTGTTATTAGTTGTACCGATAAAGTCGAGGTATTGGATTTCTTGGCATGCAAGATCCGGGATTAGCAGGCGAAGATGCCGTTAACGAGGCAGGCCCTGAAGTTTGAAGGTACGAATCTAAACCACCGCCTAGGAAATGAACATCGGATATTAATTTGAGTTTATCCGAAGTAATCACTTTTGCCGGATCTGCATTGGTGATTTCCTATCCATGATGATGAACATATGCTGCAAGCACCTACCTGCATGCAATTTTTCACCACGGAAATGGCTTCAATCTGCAAGTAGAAAAGAAACCGCGGTGGCATACTTTGCTCCTTGAGCAACCCACATAAGCGAGGCGCAGCAGAGATGAGCAATTCACTTTGTGGACCACAGAATCTGCGCCATCTGCAAACCATGTTAGTACGATTTGTACAAAGTCATGAGATGGTAGAGTGTAAGCATGGTGATATCAAATGTGCGAAGAGGAGAAAGCAAATTCGAGTATCTTGGGCTCCCTCGATTCCATCGCGACGCCTATGAAACTTATATAATACAGTATGCTTACCGAGCGGCCCGCAGACCAAAACTTGCACTTTGTGGCCACTAGTCGTTGACTTCCGCCGTAACCTTGCAACAACCCTAAGCTCGGTTCCACCTTCGGACTGTGACCCGAGCCGCCTTGGCATAATCAAACGGCTTACTTGCATGAGGAAACCCCGTCGGGTTTGACCCATTTGAGCATGTGACACAAGAAGATAAATTACTGTTGGATCTAGATGCACTTCTGGTGACACATCTTATGATATAATTTAAGTTTCAGCTGGCACGGGAAAGCTGCCTATTCGCCGACAAACTTTCCCATCCCGTCCATGCTGCAAACTGTTCAGTGCCCTGGGCTAACATTAACCAGTTACATGCAACTGATCTCTTTAGAATTTGGTTTGAATTTCGTTTCAATCTCCCAGTGCCTTCCGACTCTCCGAGTCCCAACGGCTACCCAGTACCCACTTTCTCACGTGCACAGTCGTGGGGCAAGGGGTTGCACAGTAATTTCTTTCCCATCCTGTTGTCACAAGGGTCACAACCACATCGCTTCTGCAAACTCAAATTACCAGCAGAGAAATGCCTTCTTGTTGGAATTCCGGTGCGCTGGTGGTGGTAATCTATGAAAGGAAGTTACCGTTATTATCCGAGAAGAACCAATATATTGAATGATCGCAGCAATGCCGTTTCGAGTGAACAGCTCCGTTGTCACTTCCGAATCTGGTAATACACATGTTCTCTGCATAGTACAGTAGTGTTTGGCGCTTCGTACAGAGAATTCGCCTCCAGTAGTCAGAAACTCAACGTGGTAAGCTCGAGTCTTTGGGAGAATATTAAAACGGAGCTTGGTACCCATCCCAGGTTTTGAACATCTCCTGTTCTTCCATCAGCCCCCTTTTCGGCCACAGATTGTAGAAAGTTTTGAAGACCCAGAATTCATCATGTTAAAAGCATTTTTCCTCATTGCTTGGATGGTTGTGTCTGGCTTTGCATATCATGTTACTCCCAGACAAGGTATTGACGTTGATTCTAGGAAACGCTTCAACTGCTAATTTCCCCAAAGCTTCAACAGGTGTTAATTCTTCTACTTCTGCGACCTCCAGTTCAGCCACTTCCACTCCAACGGCAACATATTCATACCTGAATTGTTATACGGAGGGGACCAACACTCGAGCTCTAGGTTCTGCAAGCCTTGTCAACTACACATCGATGACGGTTGAGATCTGTGCTAGCTTCTGCCTTCCAACCTATAAAATATTTGGCTTAGAATACGGGGGCGAGTGCTGGTGTGGGGACACTTTTGGAACAGGCGCTGTCGTCGCACCTACTACAGACTGCAATATGCCATGCGGTGGTAATCATAATGAAGTCTGTGGTGCTGGGAACAGACTGAGTGTTTACTCAACGACTCCCGTGATTGTGGCACCAGTACATGCGCCTGCAGTAAACAACTATACTTGGACCGGCTGTTTCACCGAAGGGAATGGGACCCGGGCGTTGACATCGGGTACAGATATCGATTACACTGGTATGACGGTGCAAATCTGCGCTGCTTTCTGTTATCCAAATCCGGCTTTTGGTGTCGAGTATGGTGGAGAATGTTATTGTGGGAACTTGAACGAGCTCAACGCAAGTGGAGCACAGAAGGCACCAACGACAGATTGTAACATGCTGTGTCCTGGTAACACCAGCGAGTATTGTGGCTCAGGGAACCGATTGGACTTGTATCAACTGCCTTTGAACTCGAGCATGGGACGTTAGTCAAAAGCAACTGTTAATTTGGAGAGGGCAAGAAGTTCTGAGATTGCACCATGTTTGGTACTAGAGTAAAAAGCACCAGTTTGATTTCTCCAAAAATATGCGGCATAATCACAGCCCCATTGTACAAGATTCATTTTTCTATGGGACCATTAACGGTGACATAAATGAAGGAAATCGTCAGGATTATCCTTTTTGCTTCAGAGGACGCTGAATCTTGGAATCAAATTGGTCGTTTGGGCGGTTCTTGGTGTGATTTTCCCAGGTCATGCAGATACGTGCGTACCTGTAGGTGGAACGAACCATTCGTTACGAATGTAATTATTGCATGCCATTCAGCCACTTTGCTGCGCCTCCGGCTCCAATGTAACCCTAAATAAAGGGTGCCCGCCTGCAGTGGGCTGATTTCTAGGCGAAGCGGGGATGGCACTTGATGCACCCATGGCCGCAAATGCCCACATCCACGATCTTCCGCAGTATTCTCCATCTCCGGCCTGTTCCCTATCTGAACGCATCGCAAATTCTCCATCCACGAGATGCTGTCACCAGATTACGATGGGAAAAGGCCCAAACCTCTCCCTATCGACTGGGAAGTACCTACACATGGTTGCGAGCTCGCCATCAGAGGCACTGGCCAAGAGATTGGCTACCTGAATATCAAGGACGCTCGTATTCGCGATTTTCTTCAGCCGGCAATCTTCCCTGAAGACATTGAGATATGGCCGCCAGGCTCACGCTCAGAGATCGCTTGGCTACACTTTGTACGTACCAAATCCTTGAAAATTGTTTCCCTTCACAGGAGCTACTTCTCCGGTACAAGTATCTTACAAGTGGTAAACTTGGAAAACCCTGTCTCAACTCCAACTTCTATCCATTTTTGACAAAACTGATGCGAGACGCTGGTAAATAGAAGGGTGATCCACAAAAGGAGCCGTCAAAGGAACATCCTTTTGAGTATGATCCTGATGATTGGGAGAACCCTAATAACTTATACAACATTGATCTCTTGGTGGCGAAAGAGGAAACCCTTGAGTCTGTGCAAAACGTGATGCGTGCGTGCCTCTTCTAGCTTTCTATGATTATACACACATCCCGGATCGAGGGGCTGAATGATAGCAGCTCCAACTAACAGCAAAGTCTTCTGGGACTCGATGGGACCCTTTGGAAAGTTTGATGGCGTTCATGAGATATCTGCTTGGCAGTTTTCGAGTAACAAGTCTTGCAAGTATTACTTCCTGGGGGCCATGGCGTTCATCTGGGATGTGCCGACAGAGTTGGATCCTTTGCCTACGTACCGACTCAGATTCACGATTAGTAGTGATGCCACCGAAGAACATATTAGTGGGCCTTTCCGCATACAGGCTCACGCCAGCGGTCCTTTGCATCGGCAGTCTCCTCCGAAGGCTGTCCTTGGTATCCTTGGTAAATGGATGGTGTACGCATATGCTTTCGTTGCCTTGAAAATCTTGGGATTACTAGTAGCTAGCATGCTTTTAGGGAGGCAACAGAGACAGGGCTTGATCAGGCTTGAGGAAGTCAACAGAGAGATTTGATGATTATCATGGAGTCTAAATAGTGCGCGGTTTTAATCTGTCTTTAGTCCTGGTCAGTTCAATTAAGAAATGAGAAATGGGTTTTCTTTTAGACCAAGATGAATTGTCACTCTAGTAAATAAATAGGGATATGTTTAAAGTATTATATTGGGCCCCCGCATGCAAATCGAGGGCTCGCTTAAAAATCGGGATTCGCATTACCTTAGTTATGTATACTGCTATCCGTCGAGCTGCCGCCAGGTGTGCCCTTCTTACTATTAGTGCTACGCATTAGTAAGCAAGGAACACCAAATCTGTAACTGAAGCTCACTATATTTTAGCGATCACATTACTAAAATTCCGGGCATGCATCGCTAAATTTCAGGGCGACATGCCTAGAGTGATAAACACGCGATCTCGTTGGCTCGCTGAGCCTGTGCACTGACCCAGGGCTCGCCAGGCTAGGCTAGGGCGCACCTGGCGGCAGATCGACGGATAACCGATGACATTCCTACACTCTGCAGGCTGGCTTCTGCGATTATCGTCGTTGCGATCGCTATCGCCCTCGCCTTTTTTGGGTCGCGCGCGCCGCACATGCGAAACTAGATCACCAAAGTCGCTTACTACGGAGTTTGCGTCGGTCTGGATAGGCAGTTGTCAAATGTCCTTACGGACTAAAGTTAGCGCGGACATGCGCCCGTCTGATGAGCGACGACGAAGAAGAAGCCGACGTGCTTGGGACTCGGTTCGGAGACCTCACGACAGATGCCGTGGGCAATGGCTTCACCATTAACGCCCAACAAACTCATGTTGGAAAGAACCAGACGAATCAAAATGCGAAAAATCGGAACCAGATTTACAATAGCTGTCAGTCGCCCCGAGTCGCACCTGGTTCATTCCCAAGCTTTGCGTATTGGGATGCAAGCTGACCACGAAAGCAGCTGACGCCCCCGGTGTGATCAGAGCATTTTCTGAGGTCTTCAAGCATTGGCAAGACAAAGTTGAAGCCTTGGTATCCGAGAACGCCACGAAAGATGTGAAAATCGCAGCACTCCGGCCGCGGCTAGCTAGCTTGGAATCCACCGACGGCTCCGATTCAGCAGCGCTGTCCCGCCAGACGACTCCGCAAGCGAGTCTCAGTCGAGAATCCAGTCTCTCAGAGCAGGGTGGAGTGGCTGTTCCAGCTCCGCTGCCGTCAATTTCCATTTCCGACGCGTATTTCCAGGTGCTTCAGTCCTTGCAAATCCGCGCAAACGAGATCATCGCGTAGACGTCGGCCAATGTCGAAGACTACAAGAATGGATTCGAGAGCCGCGGTGATCGAGGGACGGATGACATCAAAAGCTTGCAGGACAACGCAGCCGCAACAAGGAGAGATCTTGAGGCTCATCATAAAACCGAAGTCGAGGATTTGAACGCCAAGTACGACAAGTTTGTGAAATATCACGAAGACGAGCTGCAGAAGAGGGAAGACTGGTACGATGCACAGCTGAAGAGCTATGAAGATTGACTTCAGCGCGAGAACGATTGGCACGAGAAAAAGCTGCAAGAGCACAGAGATGAGCTTCGGAAAAAGAAAGATGACGTCTCAAATCTGAGAAAGGAGCTCGAATTGCAGCATAAGGACCAGCTGCAAAAGAAACAAGCTCAGCATGTCTCGACTCAGCGCAACTGCGCCAACGACCACGAATTCGAAATGAGTCGGCTCCAAAGAGAACACGACCACGAAAAGCAGCTCCTCAGCAGTCAAACCGAAAGGCTGGGAAGGCTCTGTTTCATGCTCTTTCAAACATACACGGTTGAATCGAGGCAGCAATTAGAACTGCTTGTCTCGTCCCCAGGCGATGCTCCGCTCGCTACGCAACTGGCGCGTTTCAATGCGACTGCAAGGCAAATTTCGCCGCTGGACGTGGAAGCTCGGCGGCGGCAGCTGCTGCAAAAAGACAAGGAGCGTCTCGAGGCGACTAAACTTGATCTGACGCAGGAATTCAATAGACTCTCGGCAGAACTCCGACCGTTTGAGGATCCCGACCATTACAACCAGGACGAATGCGACAGGGTCGAAGCACTTCGACGGGAAGTTCAAAAAAAACCGCAGTACTTGTATCGAGGAATTGAAACAGGTAACGGGCGAGATGGCAAAGTTTGACCCAACCTCACCGTCAGAAACGAAATGCGAACCGCCCCTAGAGAATAAACTATCCGAGGAAGGCTGTAGTGGCTCTATATCAGCATCGACAGCGAGTGCGTCCGATGGGAGCGCCCAAGATTCAAAGTCCACTGACATTATGACTCCTTCAATCAAGTCTGCAAAGCCGAGTCAGAAGCCGCATGGATGAGGACGGCTCCAGTCAACCCCCTTTTAATTAAACAAATATCACTAGCCGGAGTAGTGATGTCTG
The DNA here is from genome assembly GCA_002865625.1 of Hyaloscypha hepaticicola. Classification (NCBI taxonomy): domain Eukaryota; kingdom Fungi; phylum Ascomycota; class Leotiomycetes; order Helotiales; family Hyaloscyphaceae; genus Hyaloscypha; species Hyaloscypha hepaticicola. The sequence goes on from KZ613544.1 coordinate 58,969, forward strand.
CGTCGAGCACCGTTTTTAGACATGGCACCAGTTTGATATCATCAAAGAGAGCTAATATTTCATTCATTATCATCATTTTGCAAATGGAAGTGTTATGATCCTGTAAATATAAAAGAGGAAAAGAGAACATTGCTCGGAAAAATTGGCAAAGGCTTCATTTATCCTCGAAGCATTTCTGCCCTTGCGACGAAAAGGCTCAAATCATCGGCAATACTTCTAATACGAAGCCTCATCTCCTAACTCTCACCCTCTTCCTCTTCACTCTCATCGGCGCTAGGTCGGCCATATCCATCCTCTTCGTCTGAGCTCGGATGGCCATACTCTTCACTCGCAGCATTTTGGTGACCGGTGCCGCCACTCGCAATGTGCTGGTTGAATTGGTCCCTCCCAATGGCAGTTTGCTTCATATCAATCGCTCCGGCTTGCGGGCTGTAGATGCCGGATAATGTATGGCTACCAAAGGTGACGTTGCCCAATCCTCCTCCCCTGCGTTTGCTTTTCTTCTGCTTGCTCTTGGCCTTGTCCGCAATTGGAGTTGCCTCGGCGGCGGCGACAGCAGCGGTAAGAGGAGCGTGCAGAGGAACTGTGGCGGCGGGCCTGTCGTCAAGGAGCTAGGCGTTAAGCTAGCCTTTGACTTTGGCATACTCGGAGTCCTTGTCGTCCGGGAACTGCACCATCGACATGTGGGTTCCAGCAATTGGCAGTTTAAAGTCCGCGGCGAGGCTAGACGATTCCTTTGGCACTATAAAGCCTTGAACCCCGGCATCTTTACCGTCTCGTAGAATGAAAACAGCCGGACGTGATTCAGCCTTTCCCCATGCTTGACCTGCTGATGGAAGTCGGCTCTGTTCCGATTCACTCGCCAAACGCTGCATTGGCCAAATTTGCCATTGCGCCCACCAAATCCAGGGCAAATTTTTGTCCGAGCGCCTCGCTTAAATTCCCAAACTCCAAGTTTTCTAAACCCTCTTACTTTATTAATAAATAAATTAATTAAAAATAATTAATTTTATTTAAATAAAAGTAAAAGATTATAGCTTTTTAAAACTTTAAAAATTATTTAAAAAAGAGCAAGAATTAAACTTTATATTTTAAAAACAATTTCAAATTTAAAAATTATATAATTATATAAAGCAATTATATTTTAAAAATAAATGTTTATAATTAAATAAAAAAACTCTTAGATTTTAATAATAAAAAGATAGAATTTAAATTAAAAGGGGGTTTAAATAATTATTCTTAATTATTTACTTATTTGGCGAGTGTAGCGTTTGGCGAGTGAATCGGAACAGCTCTCAGCGCCTTGCAAACTTCCGAGTCTGGCTTCAAGGCACTCTGCACCTCCTTGTTGGTGTCTCTGATCCGCTTGGAGATCAGATTTCGAAGCAGGCTGGGCAGCTTGGCCATGCGACTGCCTCCGTGCAGCGTGCCCATGAAGAAGATGCCCGACGTAGCTTAGCGATACTGTAGAGCGACGAGTCGGGCCCGATGCTGAGCAGCAGAGCCTGCTCCACCACCAAGCCGTCCATGGAGTGGGCAATAAAGTAGATGGGTACGTTAGCCAACGCTGGAATGTTCTGTCGCAAGTTGCGAATCGTCGCTACAAGATCCTGTCCGTAGCTTCGAATGCTTGAATTTTGCGCATTCTGCCGGCCCTTCGCCAGACCGATGATGTTGGCATCGTAACCGAAACTTATAATGCGTGCTCTGGGAAGATCCTTGGCTAGAAATTCCGGCCAGAACCCTTGCGTTTTGAGATGCGTTCAATTTTAATTTTAATAAATATTTAAGAAAATAATACAATTATTAATTTATTTATAATTTATTTTAAAGTAAAGTTTATTATAATAATAAAAGTATTATTAATTAAATAAACCTTTTTTTTAAAGAAAAAGATTAATATTTTTAATAAAAAGAATTTAAAATTAAAATAAAATTAAATAAGAAATAAAAGAAAACTTAAACTTTTTTAATTATATTAATTTTAAAAATGATTATATTATAAATTTAAAATTAAATTATAATTATTTAAAGATTTATATTTTAATAAATAATTATAAAATAATAATTTTTATATTTAATTTTATAATATTTTTAAAATTAAATTTTTTTTTAATATTATTAATTATTAAAAAAATTCTTTAAATATATAATTCTTTTAAAATTATTATTTATCTTTATTATATTTATAAAAATATTATAAAAATAAATTTATATTATATATTTATATTAATTATTTTTTTTAATTTTTTTTTAAATTTAAATTATATTAAAAAATTAAAAATTTAAAATTAATAAATAAAATTTAAAAAATATAAATAATAAAATATTATATTTTAATTTATTATTTTAATTATTATAAATTTTATTAAATTATTTATTAATTTGATTTTATTTATAATTTAATAAATAATAATAAATATTATAAAACTTTAAATATTTTTATATTATTTTTTATTTTATTTTTTAATCTTTAAATAATTATATAAAATTATTATAATATATATATTAATAATAATAAAAATTAATTGTAATTTAATTTAAAAGATTATTAATAAAAATTATATTAAAATAATTTATTTTTATTTATTAAAAAAAGAAATTTATTTAATATATTTAAATTTTAAAAATTTTTATAAATTTATTTTATTATTTATAGATTTAAATTTATTAAAAATATTTAAAAAAAAAATAATTTTATAAATATATAATTAATTATTATATAAAGTATATAAATATTATTAAATTAATAAAAATATTCTTATATTAATAAATTAATTTTAAATTTTAATATAATATTTTTTTATTATAATAATAATTATAAAATATTTTCTTTTTTTAAAAAATAATATATTTAAAATAATAAATTATATAATTTTAAATAAAATACAAATAATATATATATATAAATTTTAAATTAATAATAAAAAATATAATCTTTTTTTATATAAAATTTTATATTTTTTTAAAAAAAATTATTATAAATAAAAAATTTAATTTTTAAATTTTTTAATAATATTATTATAAATTAATAAAAGAATTTTATTAAATTTCTTTTTAAAATAAATAAAAATTATAATTTATAAAAAATAATAATATTTTTATTTTTATTTAATAATTATATTAAAAAATAAAAAAATAATATAAATATTAAATATAAAATTATAAAAAAAATATAAATAATTATTTAAAATAATTAAATTAATTTTTTAAAAAAAATTTATTTTAAAAAAAGAAAATATTTAAATTTATTATTCTTTTTAAAAATATTAATAATTGTCAGAACAGTTATAATGCAGTTACAGGCAGTTGCGCTGGTCACATGACAGTGTAGGCAATACCTCGGCAATCCCCCCCTGTAACTAGTCCCGATTAGGCTTAGCTCTTGAGAATGGATTAATAACACTTTAGTGTTTTAATCTCTCTTCTCCTTAATCAATAATCAAATCACCACTTTACGCAATTAGTATTCTCACATAATCGTAATGACTACTTAGTGTAATCGGTGAGAACTGATAATAATATTAATAAAAAATAAATTTTATTATATAATTAATATTAATTTAATTAAATATATTTAAACTTTTATAAATATAAATATTTATATTTCTTTTATAATAATTAAAATTAATAATAAATAAAATAATTATTCTTTTATTAATTAATATTATAAAAGAAATTTTTTATTTTTTATTTTATTAAATTTAAAAATAAATATCTTTTAAAAGATAATAAAAGATATTTTTTTAATTATAAATTTATAAATATTATTTTTAAATTAATATTATAAATTATATATTAGTTTTTATTAGTTATATTAAATAATTATTATATATTCGTGAAAATATTTATTATATAAAATAATAATTAATTTTTAATTATTAAATAAAGAAAAATAATCGATATTTTAATATTAATACTCTTTCCCGAATGTAATTAAGTCTAATTGGGACTAGCCACGTGATATGTGCGTGTTATCATATAACTAGTAATATTTATAATATATAATCGTTTTAATATTATATTTTATATTAATAATTTAAAGAAAATAAATAAAGTTTATTAAATATTATTTTAATAATTATTAAATTATTATTAAAAAAAATTATATTTATTAAAATAAATAAGAAATAAATTTTTTAATATAATAAATTAATAATCTTTTAAAAATAAAATAAATTATATATATATTATTATATTATAATTTCTTTTTTTAAAAATATTAAACTTTTAAAAATTATAATAATAATTATAATCTTTTATATATTAATAAAATATATAAAATAATTTTATTAAACTTATTATTTAAATTCGATTTAAAAGAAATTAATATACTTTTAATTTTAATAATTAATTAATCTTAAATCTTTTAAATTTTTTTTTTTAAATAATTAATAATAAAAGTATATAATATAATATAAAAGTTAAAATGAAATAAAATATTTAAATATATATTAATAATAATTTAATTTTTAATATTAAATTATTATTATTATTTATTTTATAAAATATAATAAATATTAATCTTTTAATTATAAATTTAATAAATTATTCTTATATATTATATAATATTAATCTTGAATTATATTCTTAAAAGTTTTTTATATTTGATTATTATATTTATAAGCTTTTAAGAACGAGGAATTGATATTGGATTTAAAGAGAGTTAATCAAGATAATAATTCTTAGATCTTAAACCTGTCTTAAAAGGAAGAAAGGTCAAAAAACTAGGATCTCATTTTTGGGATGTACTTAATAGTTTAAACATTTGATACTAGATTCGCCTTAAACTGTTGAGATGACCTAATTCTCCTTAGTCTATAGTCGTATGTGACAGCATCTTTCTTAATCTCGTACATATTCCTGCGCACCAAAGTGGCTGTTTCGGAGAAGATTGCGACATGCAAGAAGCGAGTCTCCCTCCTTTTGCTCGCCAAACCGAGCAGGGGCCAACCTTAGCGAGTGCCGTGATGAGACCGCAATTTTCCGGCTCTTCAGGCTGCATTTTACTCAGCGATGTTTGTATGTAATAGTTTCCTGCTTAGTCATATGCATATCTTATATATATTTCTTTTGGTTCCTGCGACAGGTTGTGTTCCGTAGAACCAAGAAAGCGAATTACAGGTCACGTACATGCCGATATAATTTCCGATTTCTCCACATCTCAATACATGGAAGCCCGGCTTCAAGCCCCCTATTGCTAGACCTCAAACTACTCACTAGAATATTTAAACTACTCAACATCGCGAACCTCCCAGGAACAAGATCGCCTTCGGGTCTCACCAAATGGACTTTTGCGTAATCTTATTACAGGATCAAACCGCTGGAAACAGCCACGTGTGCTTACCCTCAGCATATACATGAAAACATTAAGAAATTTGTGCCCACGATAGCTGACAAGTGTAGAACAGAGGGCTATGGTGAAAACGCAAGGCCGATACTAGAAAGTGGCAATGTCATCCGGACACCGTCTCACGCGTGATCATACAGTGTTAGGATTTAATTGCACTAGAAAGCTACTACTTTTAAGCTTTTGATTTCTTCTCCGGCTCATCATTCGTAGGGACGGCCCTGTCCCACATTTGGTCCCAGAACTTTGTCTTCCAAGATGACACCTCGGCGGCGTCCTCGATCCAAGCTCCATGCTCCTCATTGTAAGAAGGATAGGCATTGTCGCTTCCCACATACAGCATTTTGTCGTCGACGCAAACTATTTTGCTGTGATTGTAATAGTACGTGGTGTCACCAAGTGCTCGTCTCACTTGGAACTTTTCGTCGACGACCTTATCGATCAGGTGCAGTGGAACCGGATCAACGTGAGTGAAGACATCTGCTGCAGCGGCAAGATTGGTGAAGAGATCCGAAAAGAGGCCGGTTACGCCACTCAGGCCGGCCATGCCTCTCATGATGGCCTTGAGCTTTTTCTTAGATCAGCGATGGAGGCGCTGTCCTCCCAGTCTGATCTTTTCCCGCCGTCGCTGCGACGGTTCGCCAACACAATAAGGATCTCGGCTGATCCGGTCTTGGTGTTTCTGGTCCTAGCCAACGGGTAGCCGAACGCAATTAGGAGATCCGGCACAGTCAGGTCTATTCTATTAAGCACCGAGCAGTGGAAATATGATCTTACCGAATGGTCAGAGGTACCCGTCCTATAGGTTGGGCTCTGTCAGATGCATATAAGTATTGAGCAACTTCCTGGCCTCTTCCCCACCGTATGATGATGGGCAAGCGATACGTTGTTGGCACAGAATGACGCTCTTTTTAGCGTTAGCGATCGCGCAAACCCGAGCAAAAAGGCTTACCCACGCGTTAGGATTCACGTTCAGACTGTGACAAGGGCTAAAGCTGCCTTTTGTGGTCGAAACTGCAGCGGGGCGGTTGGCGGAGTGAAACCAGGTTTAAAACCCAAAAAGAGCGTCAGTAATCTCAGAAACAGTCTCGGCGATCAAGCCTTTGACGCCGCGCTTGTAACTCTTGGCAGCTTCGGTCAAATGCCTGAGCGCTTCACCATCCTCAGTCATTATGGCATACATAAGAATCACTATAGCTCCCTGTATTTGCGGCCCTTCGCTCCCGTAAAGCAAATACAAGCCGTTCAACAGAACGTCACTTAGCGCGTCGACGATGCCAACGGGATACTGCACGTCCTTCGTCTTGCCGTGCCAGTCACTAAGTCGTGAGACTGTCAAGACCTTCTTGTCGCCGTACTGGACGTTAGAAGGGAAAAGCGGCGAGGGGGGCCCTTCCTCTTCCATCCACCTGGGAGGCTCACTCAGGTTCGCACACCGATATAATGACTGACCGTCTGATTCCGGTGCCTTGTTGAGGTAGTTGACAGTCTAAAGTAGCAGCTGAAGCATGAGTAGAGCTTGGAAACGACTGACTTCCAGAAGTAATTCGACCACTGATGCGCGGAGATAGCAGCCTCGCCCGTCACCTTTGCCTGCCTGTCAATAATAATCTTGCACCTCGCCCGGGTACACATTCCACTAATTACCGCCACCAGTCATCATGGTCTTGCCATTAACGGCAAGAACCTTGCCGTAATTCCAACTAATATGTCTCTAGAGATATTTAGATCCGAGGAGAGTGTCGATATAAGTTTTTGGATCGAAGGTCTTGGTCATATTGATTAGCTTATCCGCTAAGGGAAGACCATTCACGAGGGAGTTCAATTCTTTGAGAAGTTTCGCAATGTCGTCGAGTCGGTCCTTTAACCACTGCTCGGTAGGAGCGTACGCCCTATATTCTATGGTCAGTTTGTGGGGCACTTCGCTAGCTATGAGAGTCGACTAACTTCCCGTCTGCGGTTGTTCTCAAAATCGGGCGATAGTAGCCCACCCACAAAGTTGCCTTCTTGTTGTTCTTAAGAGGCGACTTCCCGTTGTCCCAAAAGATCTTCTCAAAGGTCTGTCTCCATGACGAACTAGCGTCTTGCCAGGTATTGGGAGCATCATTCCCCCAGTCACCGCACAGGATGCAAATGATAGGCTTCATTTCCGGGTCAATCTTGTCAACCGCATTGAGTAAGGCGGTTGAAACGCTCTCGTCGCCGCTCTCCGTGAAGAATTCGCTATGAGGGTTCAAGGTGGCCATATCAATGAAGCAGTTTTTTTTCTTTGGGTCTTTGCCTGCCGCCAAGACCTGCTTGAACGCATTTTGCAACGGGTTCGGGAAATAGGTTTGAATGTCATTCTTCGATTTGCCGGGTACTTTCGTGCGTTCCGGCCATTTGGGGTCGAAGGAGAGTAAGACGGTGAAATCGGTGGAGCCCGTGATACCGAAAGAATTGTTTTGCGTCTTCTCGAACGACCAATGCTTCAGTTAAGTATCTTTGTCAAAAGTGCTGTCAATCTGCTCCAAGCGCCTGGCGAGGTCGTCGATTGATGTCATGGCGGTGGTCTCTAGGCTCTAGCAGAGTATAAAGGGTGAGCATGAGCAGATCCAATGTCTCAAGGCCTTCTGGCTATTCTTATGGTCTCCCTGACAGTTGCAGTTACAGGGATGCGGTAAGCATGAGGTGAAGCTTGAAAAGTGAGTATATTGTAATATCTGAAGAAGTTGTCTAAGGAGCCAAGTGGGCGACTGCTCGGGGAGCTTATATCCCACTGGAACAGCCTAATCCCCATTGGGAACGGCTAGTACGAAAGGAGAGGGGCCCGTGATATCCAACTGACACTCCCATTGTGCCGCGGCGAGCTGCCACATGCCGGTGATGACTTGTTACAGATTCATTTCTCAGCCGTGAATGTCGTTATGCTAATAGCCTTTGGAACGGGGCGTGATGGAAAGCTGTAAAGGGTAGGTATGCCGATCTATGGAACCTGAGAGATACACCTACTGGTGCAAGTAATATCCGACTATAGATCTAACTTCCTATTTACGGCCAGATACAGAACTTGCTAGAAAATATATACGGGATTCTCCGTTCGCCATGCCTGACTTCAGATACCGCATACCCACAAACCATTATCACAAGCAAAACAAGAATACAGCTGTGAGAGATCTAGATGTTAGAAGGCGCTCGTGGCTTATAAGGTGGCTACCAATATCCGCCAGTGAGTTTAGAGCTTCAATGCCCGCTGACGAAAGGAGGTGAAGGCAGAATAGCAAAGAATAACCATGCAGAAGTAAGGCTTCTTATAGCTGACTGAGAACAGTATCAACTGGATTAGAGCGGGATGGATAGCTTACACCTTGCGTTTGCCTATATATGCATGGGGTGCTTGGGCTGGGCTGAAACGCAGTTTCAGAAGGCGCAAAAGTTAGTATGGCCTGCGGGCTTTGTTCTGGACTTATCTAAAGGGTTTAGGAGTGTTGCGTGGTCAGCGAATGGAATGTCTTTTGTAAGCGAAACTGCATAATGCACCGTAGATCACTCTCAAGTATGAAACGTGCAGCCCTCGCATCAAGGCACGAACCGAATGCTCGCAATTAGGGGAATGAAATGTGGTGGGGTGATCTTCAGCAGCTCTCCTTCAATATCTCTGTCGATCTACACCAATGTATTAGTCTGTCTTATTAATTCCTTTCTTGTTTAAGAGAACCAAACTTCTTGCTTGCTCTTTGTTTTTGACTTTAACGGTCTGCCAAAGTTTCAAAGTAGAGATTATGTTGTATTATTCACTAGGATCTACAGATTCATTCAATTCATATAGTGATCAATTTCTGGGAACTGGTTGCAATGGCCGTGGCGCTACCAAGGTCGCGTGCAGTCATTAAAATCGAAAAATGAAGCAGCCAGGCTGTGAAGCTGAAAGCTGAGAGCACCTTGGCAGCCGTTGCAAGCGAATTGCGACTCGCGGTTCTCAATCCCATGATCGGAGATGGCTTTGTGTCACCATACACGATATTGGGCGTTGATTGAGACCTCTTACTTCAGCACGCCTTGCATCAGGCCGAATGATCAGCTGAGAAGACGATGGTGTTGTCTCATGCTTTCACGAGAAACCGCACCACAATATATTCCGCCTTCCTTCGTGCACTTTTATGATCTCTTCACCCCTTCTCAGGTGAATAGTTTAAGAAGAATACGTAAAACACTCTTATACTCTTCGAAGCGCAGTTGCAATGGCACCGCCCCTCAGCCGCTCTGACATGGATACGGCAATAGCCAAATATGGACCCATTCTACAACTCCACCCCGACGAGCAGTATGTTAACTGCTCCATTGAATGGATGCTATCACATAGCACCTTGATTGACACCAAAGATAAGACGAAGAACATTGTCCATCCACGAGAGGATCAACTTCCCCAAGGACCAAAGCAGGGAACGCGATACTACCTCCAGGTCGAAGACCTTGCAAAGCCAGGCAACTTCTCAACGGCGAAGGCATATGTGAATGCATTTTGGCGATGGGGCTTGGATTACACCGATCTCCAATTCTGGTTCTTCAGCGGGTATAATGGCCATGGCACGGCGAGGTTTAGCAGTCTTGTTGAAGACAAAGTGGAGCATCAAGCGGATATTGACCTCGCTCCACTAGGAGAACATTGGGCGGATTGGGAGTATGCCGCAATTCGGATTGACAATACGAGCAAAGAGATGATGGGCATCATGTTGTCTGAGCATGGAAACAACATTTTCTTCGACAAAACTGCTGTCGCGAAGCAGTTCAAGCTGGTGAATGGAAGTCATCCTGTCGTCTATTCATCCTTAAATGGACATGCCAACTTTCCAGGCTTGGGACCAAACTTCTCAGAGCATCACCAAGTCTTAGGGAAGCCTGCAGGATTAAACTTCAACCTCGTCAACTCTACTGCCGATGGAGGCTTGCAACTCGACTGCTCGACGAGGTATCAAGTCATTGCAGCAGACTGGTTGAAGGGAACACCTGATGCGTATGATATTCCTGCTTGGGTAGGGTATCCATACCGCTGGGGTCCAGAAGGCACCGCAATCCATATGAAAGTCAAAACCTTGTCTGATTTCATTAAGGCTGCCTTGGGTCCCAAAGAATTTTTCGAAATCCTGGTCCTGGATGATCCGATCACTCTTCTGGCTGCAGAGTTGATGCATGTGTTGGTGAAGTCGGATATCAATGGTGCCGCAGCTCCAGCAACTCAGGCTCCATGGACTGGGCATTATTCTTGAAACGATATGTCTAGGAAAGACTTTTTACTTTCTTCGCCAGCAATTGTATCAAGTTTGGGTCTGCGAGATGGGCTTGTTGATGGTCAATATTTAAGTTATTCATTATCTGTGGAGAAGCCGATTGCACAAACAGAACAGCACCAGCGATGTTGACGAGGGCTAATGAAATAATTACAATAGCGGTTCAATAAAATTGGATTGAAAGCGACACAGAGCTTGGCATCCCCGAGAAAACCCCGCTTGTTTTCCGTTCTTTTGGTTTTGAGCAGTGTCTTCTGTTTCCCCCAACAGTTTCTCCCTCAACTTTTTTATTTCATTTCCTATTCTAAAATCATCTATTCCCAACTCTCCTCCTCTCTTTTTCCCGTTATCCCTTCAACTCCTATCCTGGGGTTAGTATAGACTAGCCAATAAAGGAGAATAAAATTGTCTGTTTTCGCAAATAGTATCCCTCATATCCTGTGTTTCAGTATACTTAATCAGACCAACGGTGATTACCCAAGAAATAGGAAGGCAAAATCACAAGAAAAGAAAGAGATGCTTAGGGTGTTCGAATGAGCTGGGTAAGCCGAGATGATTAGAGCCTTGGCAAGTGCGGCATGCCTATTAGTCGAATGTGAAGCACAAGAGAGAGAGGCTTGAATGATAATACTCATGCATTAAATTATCTATTATGTCCTCATATCATCAATATCAGTCCGAGATTAACATTGATCAGAAAAATACACCTATCATGAAACTAAAAACTCTGGACCCACAAGTCCCAAGCACACGACGAACAAAAGTTGCTGACCTGGGCCATTCCAAGCTGTTCTTACAATAGCAGGGCGGCGGCGGCGGCAAGGGCAAGGATACCGAAGGAGTTGGTGGCGTATTTGACATCGGCAGCACCAGTATATGACACCAACGTTGACGACGTCGTCTTGGTGATAGACCCAAGGCCAGAGGCTGTGGTGGATTTTGTCGTGTTCAGGGAGATTGATGTGCATGTAGGGGTCATGCTAATGTACGTCACATTTGATGTGGTGGTAGAGGAGTGGCCTGTCCTGGTGCTTGAGCCAGTTGTATTGGAGCTTGAGGAGGTTATAATGTAGCTCGAGGAGGTTGTAATAGAACTCGAAGAGGTTGTAATAGAACTCGAAGAGACTGTAGTGGAGCTCGAGGCGGCTGTGGTGGAGCCCGAGGAGGATGTGGTGGAACTGGAGGTTATGACATTGGTGCAATTGCTGGAGGCGAAAGCGGCGGCACCCGCTGCTAATGCTGCCTCGAAAGGGGCGGCCAACGAAGCAGCAAGGCCCTGAGCAGCCGCAGGAACCAGGGCAACGATGGCGTTGATGAGAGCCTGGGAGGCCGTCTGTATACCGGTCACTTGGAAGTTGATATCTCCGCATAGTCCGTTCGCTTCGAATGCGGATTTCTGCGCAATCAGATCGTTGACGAGTGATTTACCCAGAGCCTGCAACGCCGTCACGGGGGCTGCTAAGGCTATTGCATTATTGAGGGTAAGATTTCCGCTCCCCGTGACGGTTGTTGTTCCGCTTTCGATGGTAGCTTGTAGAGTGGAAGAATCGCTATCAATTGTGGATGGGTCGCTGGTGAAGGCATTGACAGCTGAGTCAAGTGTAGAGATCCCTGATCCAACCGCAAGTAGGATATTGGTGATGGTAGGCACGTCTCGTTCGACGAGCGTGGGCTCACGGTCAACGAGGATGGGTTCAGCAGCGACGCCGAGAACCAAAGTGATGAATGGCAGGGATATTGTGAACCTCATATTGATGCGTCCTGGTCGGTGAGAAATCGGATGACTTGAAGGAATCAACTGAGCAACGTACGCAAGTGAGCGAGAGCGAGTGGCTTTTCAAGGGATCTTGAAAGAAAGTACTGATGATACTAGAGATACGAAGGGTCTCGACCGTCTTAAAGACGGAGCCTTGGTTTCTTTCACATGGTACTTACAATGGACTCATGGCTACTGTCAACGTGAAATTGAAATGCGCCGCAAACGTCGGCCCCTATTATGCCATATTTGATATCAAGCATGAAAAAAAAATACTCATCCAACATCTGTGGGGCCCCACTTCGGCGCTTCCCTTGCCTTGATAATTGCGCAAATGAAATTGATTAATTTCAAAGTGAAGAAACTAGTATCGATGTGATCTCTAAAATCTAATTACCGGTTGGTTGTCCACCCTAGCCCCGAATACGAAGAAGACGGAGGCGGGGTGGGATACTATGCTACTAGTCTGTGCGGACTTCGACGCTTCTTCTATCAGCTTATAAGGCGACAAGGATAGTTCTACGAAGGCCGCGGTCAAAAGTCTGGGTAATACTCCATACAGCGGCCCAAGCCCTGTAACGCCCTGTAAAACTTCTCAGGTCCGCTGAAAGTCCCTGTAATTACAGGGTTACAGCCTATAAGGTATGAGCAATCTCCACAATTTCGCACTAACTACGCAATAGTGTAAACACTCGCTAAACCAGCCTATAAAGCGCTGCAGCCCTATACTTACAGGGACTTTTAGTGGACGTGAGAAGTTTCACAGGGCTTGATAGGGCTTGAGGCGCTGTATTACCCAGACTTTTGACCGCGGATTTCGTACTTCCGGTTGGAGTTGTAGGTACTCCGTGCAAGAGCAGATAAACGTCAATTTTAACCGACTACAGGCCAAGAAGAGATATCCACACCGTGTGCTGGGTCAGCGCACTCGGATTTTCGACTTTATTTGTACTCACCTAGCATTTATTTGGCCCTGTGGGTACGTAGTACAATCCAGAACTAGAATTGGATCATGCGGCCCCGGTTGCCTTTTCCGGCTCTGTCCCGGCTCCCGGTCGGACATACATCTCTGACCGACTCAATACAACTACGAAGGGATTCGGGCTGGCCGACTCAAAAGTTCTCCATAAACAAAGTCACTGTCCATAGCCTCATCTCGCCATATTTGATTCACTAGAGGGGCAAGTGCACCAAAACACGATGCAATGCCTCGAGGATAAACGTTATTAAGATCAAGTTATACGAGAAAAATAAGAAAAATTACTGCTTTGTAACTCATTTCCACGCCACCAGGGGATTGTGGAGAAAGGCCCGGGTTTGGACACCGCGTTTAGGTAGGTCCTGCAGTCTACGGATTTGACCGAGCAACCCTGCACGGTATCAGGGGTAAAGCTGGGGAAGCGTGAGGGGTAAACGGGCCCGTGACAAATCTGGGGAGCAAGGCCTTTGCATGTGTTGCGACTCGAGCTCTTCCTTGATGATATCCCCAACGTTGATGCCTCTTGCTTTCGACTGTGAGTAAGTGAGAAATAATATTCCCCCGCTCTCTCCCTGGCCTCTCTCCCGAACAACTACTAGCGGACTGCACTGCGCCTTTTTCCGATGAAACTCGATTTCTGATTGGTTGAAGAACCTGGCCTGAGACCTTGAGCAGCTGGTCAAACATCTTGCACAGGGCAAGAACTGTTTTTTATATCAGGTCAAAGGTGCATGTAGAAGGTTCATGACGACTTTCTGCCCTAGAATTTGGTCTTAGCCGGCCTGGAAGTCACTTCCTCACTGGTTAATTACCCTGGGTCCGTACCCGCAGCTATACCCAAAGATATACTTACTTGCGATTATTCACGCGGGCACCGTAATGAGGAGCTTATGTTTGATTACAGCCAACCTCGGTTCGATGTGTACCATGTGGAATCTGCCCAAGTTTCTTGACTATAAAGGAAGACCAACATCTCCGTTGTCTTCCCTTTCATAACCTTTTCTTCGTCAGTCTTCACTCTTGATAACTTACGAAATATATTTTCCACAACAGTCTCCCGCTTGAGCCAGTTCAAAATGATTCAAATCAAGACCATCATCACCGCCTTGCTTGGTCTAACCATTGCAACGTGTACTCCTATCGAGCAGCGATCTGCAGCAACAGTTTTGACTGATCTCGCAACCATTGGCACTGATATTACCACCCTGACCGCTGCCGTCCAAAGCTATGCCGGCGGATTGACTGATGCCCTAGTCATTGCAACCGACGAAAGCGCTCTAGACACGGCCATAAACCAGGCAACCACCGACACAACCGCCGCAAGTAGCTTTTCAACCTCTGATAGCACTAATGTCGTGGCGGCAATTGCGTCGCTCACTCCCCAGATTACGGGTGGACTCAGCGCTTTGGCTGCCAAGGTATTTTGCATGAATAGGAAATTGCGGTTCGTTGGATGCTCACTATCAAAATTTTAGGAAAGCCTCTTTGCAGCCTCCGGCCTTGCTAGTCTTGTCCTGAGTCTCTTGCAAACCCTCAAAAACGATACCGATGCACTAGGTGCTGCTCTTCAGGCAAAGGCGCAGTCTACTGATGTTGCGACCCTCGAGAGTTATCAGACGCAGATCGATGCTGGATTTGCGTCCGCTATCGCTGTGTATTAGCACATGCGACCCGACAGTACCTCAAGCCTCATCTAGCTATGACATGGAAGGAAAGGGTACATGTATGAAGGAATGGAAGTGGACGAAAAAGAGGCGTGGGACTTTTGTTTGGTTTCAGATGTAGTGTAAATGTTCTCTCGCGCTACCTGAATGTTATCGTGGGACAACCGGATGTCATCTGCTCATGTGAATTCCTTTTATCTGAAAATGTGGATCTCTGAAGCTGCTGCCTAAACTCTAAGCCGGGCTCTCTTAGGAAAAATGCCTTTTAGAATGCGATATTGGATTCTGCATTATCGTGTTTGCCATTTTGTGAGCCGACTTTTGAGTGAGAGTACCTTCTTCCGATCAAATATTCTAAACTCGAAGATTTCAAGGGCATAGCTCTTATATGACTTCGTTAAGGGTTTTATTATAGTCCAGGTCTCACAGACAACTGGTACCCTGAGTTCCAAAGAATACCACGAGCACAGCGAAGTAATTACAGCACATTAGGACAATAGCATACTAATACATTAATACCATTAGCATATTAGTATATTAATACAAAAGTAGAAATTTAAATTGTCAGCTCGTCAGTAACTCGCTCACCTTCCTCTTTCAGTTCCTCGACTTTAGCTGGAAAATCAAGCTCCGGGACCACATCATCTTTCTCCCATAGTTCCTCGACTTCGAAAGTAGAATTAAGTTCATTAGTAGCTCTCGCGCCCCTCTCTCATATCTCCTCGACTTCGAAGCCAGGCTCATCATCTGCAACAAAATCCTCGTTTCATTCGGTTGCGACTTCGTCAAGTACAACCCCCCCCCCCGTCTGTATAATCCCTCGTTCACGACATCAGCCCATTCATCCACAGCAACCTGCCTCTTGTCTATGATCATCTGCAACGATACTTGTGTAGATCCCCTACTTGATCCAAACAACTGCTTCAGCTGCGGAATTAGCTGCGACAGCGCGATCTGTTTATTTGGCCGCTGCTTCGATTGTCCCGATGACTCTTCCGGCCAAGACGTCTGCGCCAGCGGCACGAACCCTAGCGATGCATTTTGCACTGATTTTTCCACGGATGCGCAAAAATGTGGCGGCTGTGGCAATGTGTGTAGCTCTGGACAGTGCAATGCGGGTGCGTGCTGCATATCGCCGACATTGCCTGCGGAGAAGTCTGCGTCAATCTTATTAACGACATGGATAACTGCGGATATTGTGACCAGCAATGCTCTTTCCCGGATAATTATTGCAGAGGGGAATGCTTCGAATGTGATTTTGAGCATGGCTACGGGCTGTGCGATCCTTCAGGCACTGGCTTCCAGTATTGCCGCGACTTCCAGAACGATCCTGAAAATTGCGGAGATTGTGATAATGTCTGCAATTCTCGATCTTGCGTGAAGGGGGAATTTTTTCCAGTAGCGACAGTTACTTGTGGAGAGGAATGTGTCAAAACATCTAGTGATGTAAACAATTGTGGAAAGTGTGGGAATATCTGCTCTGCTCCAGATAACTTCTGTAGCTACTATCAGTGCATGAAGTGCGATACGAGCAGTGTTCGGCATTAGGTTGAACCTATGATACCTACGCCCCTTGTAAGTAAGTAACTTAACCTAAGAGGGCTCTCATAGGTAAGTAGCTTACAGGTTTAAAGGTTTTATTGGTTGAACCTATGATTTTGATATTCACGTGATTTACTATTAATCTTTTACTAAGATAGAAACGTGTATATAAGTAAATATTTAAACCATCTCTTAAAATTATTAATATCTTAACTTATATTCGAATTACTTATAATTCCCTTTATATTTATATATTATATATTATTTAATTATATAATTTAAATATTATTTATTAATTTAATAATCTCAAAATTAATTCTTTTCAAGAGACTTTAAAGATAACTCGAGACTAGTAAATAATAAATTCCTTAATCACTTAATTTTATTAATATTAAAATACTATTTATAATACTTGATTTTATAATATTTAATATTTTAACTTTCTTATATTATTATAAAAATCATTAATAAAAGAGAAGATTATAATCCCGATAAAAAGAATAAAAAGAGAAAGAATATAAATATTAAATAAAAGAATAAAAAAGAATCTTAAAAAGTAAAATAAAAAGATTAAAAATAAAAGATTATATTAAAAACACTTAAAAATACTTAATTACTTAAATACTTATTTAAATAATTTATATAATTTTAAAGTAATTCGAATTTATTTTAATATTACTTTTTATTTTAATTTTATATACTTTTTTATTTAAATTAAATTAATTTATTATAAAATCCTTTTAAAAATAAATTATTATATTTCGAAATTCACTTTTTAAATTAATAAAAAGATTAAGAAAATTATTTAAATTTATTAAATCTTAATCCTTTAATCTTATTAATTTAAAAAAATTTATTTTTATATTATTTTTATTAATTAATTTTAATACTTTCTTTTTAATTAAATAATTTATTATTAATAAAATATTATACTCGAAATAAATTCTTAAAATAAAAGATATTATAATAATTTTATTTAAAATAAAATAATTAAATAAATTAAAAATTATTTTTATTAAAATTATATAATATTATATTAAAAAAAAAAAAAGTTTATAAATAATATATTTAAAGTATAAGATTATATAATAATTATTAAAATATAATCTTTATATATTTCCTTTAATATTAATTTTATTTATAATATTATTTCAAGAATTTAAATTAAAAAATATATTAAATAAATATATACTCTTTTATTATTAATATATTATTAATTTTATATTTAATTTAAAGAGAAATATAAATTATAAATTATATTAAAAGGAATAATTAATTTTAAATAAAAAGCGAAATTGAATTTAATATAAATAAATAAAAAATATTAAAATAATCTTTTTAATAATATCGATTATTAATAATTTAAGATATATATATATTATTAAATATTAAATATTAAAAAGCTTTTAAATCTTTATTTTATAATTAATAAATATATTTATATTTTTAAATTAATTAAAATTATAATAATAAATATTTTAAATTCGAATTTAAAATAAAAATTATTTGATTTTATTATAAAAAATAATAATTTTAATAATTATATAAAATGAATTTAATAATATTATAAAGTGAGAAATTATAATATAATTATAATTATTAAAAAAGTATTTAATATTTTAAAAGATATTTAAATAAATTTAAATATAATTTAATTAATTATATTTTATATAAAAATTACAAAAAAGAAAATAAAATTTTTAATTAAAATAAATCTTTTAAAAGTAATTAATTAAATAATAAATATTATAAATAATATACTTTTATAAAAAAAAAAAATTTTTTTTTATTAAATAAATTAATTTATTAATAAACTTTTAATATTATTTATAATATTTATTAAAAGTATATAAATAAATTTAAATAAAGGAAATAAATAATAATTTTATTATATTTTAATTATATTTTAAATATATTAAATTTTTTATTTTATTTTATTATTTACTTTATTATAAATATATAAAAAAGATTAATAAGAATTAAATTTATTAAATATATATTAAAGAATATATTTAATTATTTTAAAAAATATATAATTTAAATAAAAGTAAAATTATAAAAGAATAATATATTAAATAAAAATAAAAAATATTTTAAAATATTTATTAGTATAGTATTATTATAAATATTACTGGTCATGTGACAGCGCGCACGTGTCGCGTGGCTAGTCCCAATTAGACTTAGTTATATCCGGAAAAGGATATTAATACTAAAATATCAATTACTCTTTTTTATATTTAATCAAGAATTAATTACTATTTTATATAATAAGTATTCTCACGAATATATAATAATTACTTAATATAACTGGTGAGAACCGATAATATTAAATATAAAATTTAAAAAAAGTAATAAAAATAAAAATAAAATATTTAAATTTATTATTAATAAATAAATTTAATAATTTTTTTCTTTTACTTTTTCTTAAACTTTAAATATTAAATTAAAATTATTTTAATATTTTCGTTTATTTATTAAAATATAATATTATTAATTAATTAAATTAAATTAAAAAATATTTATTATATTTATTTATTATTTATTATATAATATTATTAAAATTTTAAAATTAAATTTCTTTATATTTATTAATTTATTAATTATAATTTTTAATATATTTAAATATATTTTATTTATTCTTTAAATTATATTAAATATTAAAGATTTTAATATATTAATTATTTATTAATTAAATTCGTTTTTATATATTAAATTATAAAATTTTAAATTTTAAAAATTAAATATATTAATAAATTATTTAATATTATAAAAAGTCATGTGTAAATAATATTAAGATTTAAATAAAAGTCTTTAAGTAATTAAGACTTTACTTTTATATTAAATCACTTTTATAAAATAATAATATTATATTAAAAGTTTTATTTTTTTTAAAAAAAAATTAATTTATATTTCTTAATAATTATTATTAAAATTAAAATTAAAATTATATTAAAAGATATATTAAAAGTAAAAGATTAATATTATAATAAAATATTTAATTTAATTTTTTTTTTAAATACTTTAATTAAATTTTTTTAATTAAAATAATATTTAAAGTAATTTATATAATATTAAATTAAAAATCGAAATTATATTTAATTAATATAAAAAGTAATTTTAATTTAAACTTTTAATAATATTTATAAATTAATATAAAATATATATTTTTATATATAAAAATAATATTTAATTAATTTAATTAATTTCTTAAAAAATAATCTCGTTTTTATTTTATTTTAAAAATTAATATATATTTATTATTATTTTAATATATTCTTTATAATTTAAATATTAAAAATATTTATTTTTTAATATATAATTAAAAATATTATATTTTTAAATTAATAAATTTAATATAAAATTAATCTTTAAATCTTTTAAAAAGTTTAAATAAATATTTATTATATATATATAAATAATCACGTGTTTATTTTATATTTATTTAATAAAATATATATTAATTTATAATTAATTAATTAAATAAAAATATATAAATATTTATAAATATTTTATTAATAATATATAATTTCTTATATAATAATTAATATATATTATAAATATTCTCTTTTTTAATAATTTTATTTTTAAAATCTTTTATATTTATTTTAATAAATTATCTTTATTATTTAAAGTAAACTTTTAATTAATATTAAAAGAATATATAAATTATATTTATATTTTTATAAAATTATTATTAATATTAATTTATTAATAAAAAAGTATTTAATAATAAATAAAATAATAATTATAATATTATATATATTATTTATATATAATATACTTTTATTAATTTAATTAAGAATTATATTCTTTTATATTAAAATATTATTTTATACTTTTATATTTTATTTTATTTAATATATTAAATATTTTAAATAATTTTAAAAAAAAATTATATATAAATAATATATAAAATTTTTAAATATTTTAAAAGAAATAAACTTATTTTTTTTAAAAATCTTTAAGAATTAATATTATTATAATATATTATATTTAAAATAAAATTAATATAAATTCGCGAGTTATTAATTTAAATATTTTATTAATATTATTTAAGAATTATATTATTTTTTATAAAATAATCTTTTTTTTTAAAATTAAAAATATAATCTTTTATATATTTTTACTTTTTAATTTCTTTTCTTATTTCTTTTTAAAACTTTCTTTAATTAAATTTTTTAATTTAATTTTTAAAATATTAAATTTATATTAAATTAATTAAAAATAATATAATAATCTTTTAAATATTTTTTTTAAAAAATTAATTAATATTTAATTATTAATTTAAAGAATTATAAATATTATTTTAAAAATAAAAGAAAATATATTTTAATAAATTCTTTTAAAATTCTTATTTAAATTTTTTAAAGATTAATATAAAAATATTAAATTTTTTTTTTAAAAAAAGTTTATTATATTTAAAAAGATTAAATTAATAAATAAAAAATATTTTTTAATATATATTTAAAAATTTATATAATATATAAAAAAGATATTAATAATCTTTAATCTTAAATTTAAAAAAAATAAAAAAGAATTAATAAATTTATTAACTTTTTTTATTATATAATAATTATTTATAAAGAATTAAATTTATAAATTAATATTCTTAAAATAAATTTTTATTATCTTTTAAAGTTTTTTATTAATTTATAATAAGAGTATTATAAAATATATAATATAAATATTATATTAATTATTATTATTTTTAAGGAATTTAAAAAATTATTAATATTTAATATTTTAAATTTAAATAATATAATAATTATTATAATTAAAAAATTAATTATAAATTTATTTTTATTTTCTTTAAATTTTATTTTATTAAAATTTTTTTATAAAATTATATTATTCTTAAATTAAAAAAATATATTTTAAAAAAGATTATTTAATATTTAAAGTTTAATATTTTTCTTTATTAAAAAATAATATTATTAAATTAAAAATTATTTTTTTATTTAAAATATTCGTAATTAAATTATTTATAATAAATCTTTTTGTCGGTATAGTATTATTGTAAATATTACTGGTCATGTGACAGCGCGCACGTGTTACGTGGCTAGTCCCAATTAGGCTTAGCCCCCCCGGGGAAGGGTATCAACACCAAGGTGTCGATCACTCTTCCTTACAGAATAACCAAGAATCAATCATCACCTTACACAATTAGCATTCCCACGAATACGTGACGACTGCTACGCGTTACCGGTGGACCGACACTTTTTTTTTATAATCTTTTTTTAAAATATAAATATAATTATTTTATAATCTTTAATAAAATTTTAAAAATTCTTATAAGAAACTTTTTTTTAAAAAAAATATTTTATTTATTATTTAAAATCTCTTTTAATTTATTTAATCCTTTTTTTATTTATAAAAGATAATTTTTTTATTTTAATAAATTAAAGTCTTTTAATAATTTAAAAAAATTATAAAATCTTTATTAATTTTAAATTATAATTTTTATTATATAATTTTAAAAGATTTTTAATATTTTTAAAATTAAAAAAAATAAAGAATTATATATTATAATTATTTAATTAAATATTTATATTTTTTATATTTATTATTTTATTTATAATTAATAATAATTTTAATTTCTTATTCTTATTCTTTATTATTATTTATAAACTTTAAAAACTTTTTAATAAAATATAAATTAAAATTTTATTTCTTTTTTATTATATATTCTTTAAAAAAAGAAATACAAAAAACTAAATATAATCTATTATATAAATTTAAATATAAATTTCTTTAATTTTAATTTAAGATTTATAATTAATAATATAATTTAAATTTTTTTAAAATAATATTTTATTAATTAATATTTATTATAATAAATCTCTTAATTATTTTATATATAATTTTAAAGTTCTTAAAACTTTTTTTATTCTTTAAAATAAATCTTTAATCTTTTATATATAATTAATATTTTTTTAATTTTATTTTTAAGATTTTATAAAAGTTTTAAATAATAATTATAATATATTTTAAATAATATATTTTATAAAATTTAATATTTTAAATTATTATATATAAACTTTATAAAAAATAATTTTTTAAATTAATTATTTTTTTAAAAATTATAATAATTTTTAAATAATATTTAAAAGTTTAATTTTATTATTTTATTATTTTATTTATTTATAAATAAAATATTATTTTTATATATTAAATAATAATAAAAAATAATTTAAGAATATTATTTCTTAATTAAAAATAATTTTATTAAATATATTAAATAATAATTTTTTTATATAAATTTAATAAATTTTAAAAAATTAATTATTTTATTATAAATAATATATATAATTATTTTCGAATTTTAATTAATAATAATAAAAATTATATTATAATTAAAACTTTTTATTAACTTTTTATATAATAATAAATTTATAATAAAATTTATAAAAGTTTTATTTTAAAGTCTTTTAAATTATAATAAATTATTTAATAAATTATATAATATATATTATTTAATTTTAATTCTTTAATAAATATTATATTTTTTATAATATATATAAATATTAATTTTTATATTTTTTTAATATTAAAATCTTTTAAGAAATTAAAATATTTTCTCGAATTTATAATATTTTATTAAAGAATTATTATAATAAAACTTTATAATCTTTTTATATAATATTAAATCTTTTAATATAATAATTTTTAATTTATATTTAAATAAACTTAAATTATTTATTATTTAAATTCCTTTTTTATTAATATTTCTTTTATTAAAAATCATTTCTTTAAATTATTTAAATAATATTTAATAATAATTTAAATAAAAAAAATAATATTATAATCTTTTTAATAATTATATATATAATTATTTAATTTTAAATAAAATTTATATTAAATATTAAAATTAATAATATATTCTTTTAATATAATTATTAATATTCGTAAAATGATTTAAAATATTAAAAGTATTTAAAATAATATTATAAATATTATATTAATATAAATTTATTTTTATTTTTTAATTAATTTATTTATTAATATTTAAAATAATTAAAATTAAAAAATATTTATTATTTTTATAATTATATATATTTAATAATCAATTTTTAAAATATATTTATTTTATATTCTTTATTTTATATTATATATTTTTATATAATAGTTATTTTAAAAATTATTAAAAGTTTAAGAATTTAATAAAATAAATATATTTTATAATATTAAAAGATTTTATAAAATTATTTATTATTATATTCTTTATTAAAATATAAAAGAATTTAATTTATTCTTTTTTAATTTAATTATATAAATAATAATATTTTATTATAATATATTTTATATATTAATAAAATTCGAGATTTTTAATTAATATTAATATATTTTAATTATTTTTATAAGTTTAATATATTAAATATTTTTATTTTTATAATTTATTTTTATAAAAATTTAATAAAAGTATTTAAATTTTTAATTTATTTTAATATTTAAATAATATTTAATTTTTATATTTAATTATATTATAATAAATTAATATTTTAATATAATAAAGATTATTCTTTTAATAAATTTAAAAATATTCTTAAAATATAATCTATATTAATAAAAGTTATTAAAAAAGTTTAAATTAAAATAATTATATAATTTTATTATTTTATTATTATTTTTTAAATTTATAATAAAAAAATTATTAATATAAATAATAATAAGAATTTTATTTTATTAATTAATAAAAAAATAAGAATTTATAATAAAAATTTTAAAATTTAAAGATTTTAAAATTTTATATAAAGTTTATTATTAAAAGTAAAAAAATTATTTAAGATTATATAAAGTTTAAAATAAGAATATTATTTTATTATTAATTATATTTATGATCTTTTATTTAAAAGAAAATTTAATATAAATATTTATATTAATTTTAATATTAAAAAAAGTAATTTTAATATTTATTTATATAATTTTAAGATTATAATAAACTTTTATAAAATAAATTTATAAATATTAATAAAAGTTTAATTAAAATTATAATTATAAATTTATTTAAAATTATATATAATAAAATAAATCTTTTTATAAATAATAATATTATTTTTATTATATTTTATTTTAAAAATTAATTTAATATTTAAAACTTTTATACTTTTAAGAATAAAAAAATAAAAGATTATTTTTTAAATAAATTTAAATTATAATAAGACTTTAATTAATATAATAAGATTCTTAAAAGATTTAAATCTTATTAAAAATATAATATAATAAATATTATTTTTATTTTTAATTATTTTATTATTTAAATTATTAATTAAAATAATTAAAATAATAAATGAAATATTAATTTTATTTTAAAAATAAATTATATATTAATTTTTAAAAAGAATATTATTTATAATATAATTTCTTAATTCTTTTAAATATCTTTTTTTTTAAAAAAATTAAAAAAAGAAAATAAAATAAAAATTTCAAGAATATTAATTATAAATTTAATATTATTTTTAATTAAAAGTATATTATTATTTTAAATTAAAATATTATTATTATTTAAATTATAAATATAATTAATTATTAAAAGACTTAAATATAATCTTTTAATATTTTAATTTATAAAATATTTTATTTTTAATTATTTTAAAATTTAATTTTATAATAAATTTTTTTTATTAAAATAAATATAAAATAAATATATAATCTTATTTTTAATTTATAAAAGTATATAAATTTAATAAATAATTACTCTTTATATTTAATTAAAATTCTTATTTTAATTTATAATATTAATTTTTAAAATTAAATATAATATTACTTTTTAATAAATATATAAATTTTATAATTTAAAATCCGAAAATGAATAATAAATAATATATAATTAATATTAAACTTTATTTAATTTACAAAATAAATTATAATCTCAAAAGTCTTTATTTATAAATTTTTAAGAATCTTTTAATTAATATAAATCAAATATTAATATTTTATAAATATATATAAATTATATTCGAATTTATTATTTTAATGAAAATTATATAAAATAATAATTTTTATAATTTAATTTATATATTTTACGAAAATTATTATTATTTAATTATTAATTATTAATTAAGTATTTATATGAAATTTAATAAAATTAATAAAGTTATTTAATAAAATTAAAAGTTTTACTTTTAATAATAAATATATATTCTTATTTTATAAAAGTAATTTTATTTATAAATAATATATTATAATTTTTATTATTTAAATTATAAAATATAATATAAATAATATTAATATAAATATATATTAATATTTTTATAATATAATATATAAATTTCTTATTAATAAATTTTAAAGATTTATTCTTTTTATAAAGATTATAAAAACGGATTATATTTAAAAGAATCTTTTTTTAATAAATTAAATTCTTAATAATATTTTAAATAATAATATTATAATTTAAAATTTATAAAAGTTTTTTTAATTATAATAAATAAAATAAATATAAAATAATAAAGATTCTTAATTAATAATAAATTTAAATTAATTTAATTAAATTTTTAATTATTTTTTAATAAAAGTTTATTATCTCGAATATAATTATTAATTATTATTAATTATAATTTTAATAATAAATTTAAAAGAAATTATAATATATATAAAATATTATATAATTTTAATATAATATTTATATTATTTAATTTAAAATAATTAAAAAAGAGAATTTTAATATTATAAAAATATATTAAATTATTTATAATATATATAATAAATAAACTTTTATATTTTTTATATATATTAAATTATAATAAATTATTTATAATATATTATAATATATTAATATTAAATAATTATTGATTTTAATTTATATTAAATATAATAAATATAATAAAAATTTTATAAAAAGGAGAATTTAATAAATAATTATAAAATAAATTATTTAAAGATTTAATAATTAAAATAAATCCAAAAATAAAATATTCATTAAACTTTTCCTTTTCCTTTAATAAAGAATCCTTTTTATTTTTTAATTTATTTATTTTTATTTTTTATTTTTTATTCCTTATATTTCTTTTTATTAAAAGTTAAATAATTATTAGATTTATATTTAATATTAAAAATATTATAATATTTATAAAATATTTTATTCTTATTCTTATCTTTATTATTTTTTTTATTTTTATTATTATTTTTAAAATTATTATTTTAATTCTTTTAATTATAAAAAGTTAATTCGAATAAATTAATTTTATTTTTTATATAAATCTTATTTATAAAATTATTAATTAAAGTTATTAATATAATCTTATAATCCTTTTAATAAAGATTAAATTATTAATAATTAATTTATATTAATTATATATATATTATTATTATAATAAATATTTTAAAATATTATTTATTTAAAAGAATAATATTAAGATTCTTAAAATATTTAATATTTTAATAAAATATTTTAATAAATGATTTTAAGAATATAAAATTATTATATTTAATAAAAATATAATTTTAAATAATTTAATATTCAAGAATAATATTTATATTCTTATATTAATATTATAAAGTCTTTTATATTTTTAAAATTATTTTTTTAAATTTATTTATATAAATTTAATTTTATAATTTATTATAATTATTAATTATATATTTATATTATTAATTTAATAATTTCAAGAAAAGGAATAATTTTATTATTAATATATTTAATTAATTAATTTAATTTAATAATATTTATAATCTTTTCTTTTTATTATTATTAATTTTTTTATTCTTAAATTTTATTTTATTAAAAAATAAAGTTTTATAATATTTATTAATATTTTAATATTATTAAACTTTAAAAATAAATATAATTAAATAATTACTTTTTTATTATTATTTATATTATTTAAATTATTTATTATATTAAAATTAATATTATTAAAAAATTTAATAAATAAAATAAAATAAAATAATTAAGAATAAGAAATCTTTATTTTATAATATTTTAAAAAAATATAAAGATAATTAGGAATTCTTTTAAATAATAATTAAATAAAAATAATAAATTTAATTTTATATAAAGAGTTTTAATAAGAATATATTAAAAGTTAAAAGAATAAAAAATAATAATAAAATATATTAAATAATTTTATTAAATAATAAATTAATAATATAATAATTATATTTAAAAAAGAAATATAAATTAATTATAATTAAAAATATAATATTTATTATTTATATATTTATTATTATAAAATAAATTATATATATAATAAAAGTAAATTATAATATTTATATAAAGAGATTAATTATTAAGAAATTATTAAAAATAAGTCTTTTAAATATTATATATATAATTATTTAAATTTAAACGAGATTTATATTAAATATTAAAGTTAATAATATATTTATAAAATTAAATATTTATAATTATTTAATTTAAAAACTCGAGAAAATAAATTTTTAATATTTTTAAATAATAAAATTAAAAATATTATCTTTATATTAATATTTAAAATAATATCTTTAAAGTATATTTTATTATTTTAATTCTCTTATAAATAATTTAAATAAAAATCTTTTTAATTTTTATATAATAAATAATTCTTTTAAATTATAATAAAAATAATAAATTTTATAAATTTATTTTTAAAAAATAACTTTTTAATAATTTATATAATTATTTAAATTATAATAATAATAGTTCTTTTAAATTTATTTTAAAAAATTAAAAATTAAATTATATTAATAAAATTATTAATATAATTGAAATATTTATTAAATTTATTTATAAGATTTAAAATACTTTTATAATATATAATCTTAAAGTTATATATTATAAAATATATTATTTAATATATTTAATAATTCTTTAAATATTTTATTTTTATAAAATATTAAAAGTTTTTATATTTAATATTTTTAAAATAATAATATTAATATTTAAAAGTTTTTATAATTATAAGAAATTCTTTATTTTAAATATTATAATTATATTTAATTTTAATAAACTTTTAAAATTAAAATATTAAAATTATTTAATATTATTATAAAATAATTTTTATAATTATAAATTTTAATATTTTAATTTTTATTTTAATCTTTTTAAAAGAATTAAAATTAATTAAAATAAATATTAAAATAAATATATCTTTTAAGAATTAAAAATTCTTTTATATTATTTTTATTTAATAAAATAAATTAATTTTATAATCTTATTTTATATTTTTTAAAAGATTTATAAATTTAAGAATTATTTATAAATATTAATAAATAAATTTATAATAAAAGTTTATAATTTTTTTTTTAAATATTATAAAACGATTTTAATTTAAATTATTTAATAATATTATAAATTTATTTAAAGTTTATTTAAATACTTTTTATATTAATAAAAAATTTAAAAAACTTAATTTCTTTAATATTAAATAGTATAATCGAGCCTTCGGTCGATTTAAGAGTCTTTAAATCAAGATTATATTATTTATAAGAGTTTAAATTTAATTATCACGAGTATAGTATTTTAGGTCTAGAAAGTATTATAATAGTAAAAAGTATTATAAAAGTTAAAGTATAATATTCAATAAGATCCAGTTATATTGAGAATACTAAATTAAGGAGAAGAGAAGAGAAGAGAAGCCAATAAGAAAGAAGTGTTTTATATTCTCTTAATACTTATTTATACTCTTAGCCTGAAATATTAGTATTATAAATATCGGTTTCCAGATATCGGTTCCCTTAGTCTGAAACTAATATAATCACAATTAAGCTAATTATATAATGGGTATCCCGATTATTATAATATTCATTTCGTATTTATTTTTCCCGTATTCATTTTTTAAAAAATTAAACTATTATAAATAATAGTCCAAGTTATATATAAACTTTTTTTTTAATAATCTATTAACTAGGACTAAATTACTAATTAAGTGAAATCTCTATAAAGCACTTAATTAAGATAATATTTTAAGTATTAAGTAAATAGTAAAAATCGATAAGACCTTTAAATTTAAGGCCACTACACTTATATAACTCTTATATATCCATTTCGCATCTATTTTCTATATCCATTTTCCGCATCCATTTTTTAAAAAATTAAATTATCACGAATAACAGTCCAAATCACGTGTAAACTTTTTTCCTGATAATCCATTAATTAAGTTTAAATTACTAGTCAAATGAAATTCATATAAGACACTTAATTAAAGTGGAATTCTAAATATTAAATAAGTGATAGAAATCGACTAGACCCTTAAATTTAAGACCATCACACTGACACAACTCCCGTGTACCCATTTCGCATTCATTTTCCGTACCCATTTTTTAAAAAATTAAATTATCACAAATAATAGTCTAAATCACGTGTAATTTTTTTCCCTAATAGCCTATCAATTAGTTCTAAATTACTAGTTAAACGAAATCCTTATAATGCGACTGATTAAGGCGGCATTTTAAGTCTTAAATAAGTGATTGAAATTGTGATTTTGGTATTCCTAACTGTATATAATAATATTATTATAATTGTATTTCAAAATCTTAATATCGGATTTAAATTTTTAAAAAATTAGAACTTCCTTAATAATAAGACTAAACACGTGATTTTATTTTTCCTAAATAGGCCTAGTTCAAGTCTATAATTTAAATTAGACCAACCTCACGTGACTTATTAAACGCTAGTGTATTAAATAAGAATATAATTTTAAACTCGGGAAATTACTCCCTTGGATTTAAGAACTCTTATTAGCTTAAGGGCCTATACTAGACTCAAATAGAAGATTCACGTTACTAATCTTATAGAAACCTTATCTTTTTTTACCAAGACTTTAGTGTCCCTTATTAGTAAAAACCCCTGTTCTAGTATAAGTGAACTAAACGAAAATCTAATCTTTAAATCTATTATTAAAGGCACTTATATTTATTTAATTTATAAAATAAATTATTTTTATATAATTTAATAAATATAATTATAATATTTATTTTTATTTTATAAATATATAATAATATTATTTAAATATATTATTATAAAATAATTTAATAAATTAATTAAAATTATATTAATATATATTTAAAATATTATTAATATATTTAAAATATTTATAATAAGTTTTAAATATTATTTTTTATTTATAATTATTATATATATATAATAATAAATATTCTTTAAATTAAATTTAATAAAATTTTTTATTTTTATTAATTTATTAAAAGTCTTATTAATAAAAAAAAAGGATATTAATTCTTTATTATAAATTTATTAAATTTATAATAATTAATATAAAATCGAAAATTTTTATTCTTTTTTAAAATAAAGAAAATAAAAACTTTAATAAAATTTATATTAAATTTAATTTAATATTTATAAATTATATTTTATAAATATAAATATAATACTTTTAATTAAACTTTTAATAAATTATCTAAAAGATTATAAAGAATTAATTTATTTATATTAATTAAATATTTAATATTTTTTAAATTAAAGAATTTTAATATTTTATTAAAATTAAAATAATTTAATATATTATAATTAAATTCTTAAAAGTATAATAATACTTTTAAGACTTTTTAATAAAAGATATTAATTTAATATATAATTATATTAAAGTTATTATAATTAAAATTATATAATAATATAAATATTTAAAAATTATTATAAAAGTATAATTTTTAATTTCTTAAATAATTTTATTTACTTTTTATTATAAATAATATTTGAAATTTAATAATTAATTAATAATTTAACTTTTTATTAAATTTTTTTAAAATAAAAATTTTAATATTATTAAATTATATTAAAATATAATTAATATATTATATAAAAATTTTCTTATAAAACTTTATATTAAAAATAAAATAATAAATATTAATATTCTTATAATTATAAAATTTAAATTTAAATAAATATATTTTATTATAATTATTTATAAAAAAACTTTAAAATTATAAATTTAATAAATTATAAATTTTTAATTTTATTTAATTAAAGATATAAATTTTTTATTTTAAATTTATTAATTATTAAAAAAATTATAATTTATTTTTATATTTCTTAATTTAATAAATACTTTAAAGATATTTATTTTAAATTAAATTAATTAAATATAAATTATTATATAAATAAATATTTTTTTTATTAAAATTATAATTATTAATATTTAAAATTTAATCTTTTCTTTTTTCGAGTCTTTTATAAAATTTAAATATAATTATTTTTCTTAAATAATTTAATTCACTTCTTATTAAAAGGTTTTAAAATTCTTTTAAATTTTTAAATTTTTAAAATTTTATTTTATTTATTTATTATATTTTAAATATCTTTTATTATTTATAATATATTCTTTTTAATTATAAATATAATAAATTATATTAATAAAAGTATTAAATTATTATTAAATATATTATTATAATATAATTTAAACTTTTCTTTTTTCTTTTAATATTTTTAAGAGTTTAAATTTTAAATTTTAAGATTTTTTAAAATAAAATTATTTTTATTTAAATTCTTTATTTTTTCTTTTTTTATTTATAAATAAATAAAAATTTTAATTTATTAAATTTATTTAATTTAATATTTTATAAACTTTATTTCTTTTTTATAAAATATAAAAATAAATTACTTTTTAATCTTTTTATTTATTAAAGTAATATTAAAGGTTTTTATTTAAATATATAATTTTAAAATCGATTTTTTTATTTAATTATTAAAGTTTTTAAAAGCCTTAAAATACTTTTTATTAATATATTTAAAGTATAATAATTATATTAATTAAAAGGATTTTAAAACTTTTTTAATAAATTTTATAAAAAGAAAGATTTTACTTTTATATAATCTTTTAAATATTATAAATATTATTTTATAATATATTTATTATAATACTTATTATAAATTTATAATTAAATCTTAAAGATTTATTTTTATAAAAATATAAAAGGTTTTTATTTATTTAAATTCTTTTTATAATATATATTAAAAGTTTATTATATTATAATTTTAAAATAATAATATTATTAAAATTATTAATATTTATTAAATTAAATATAAAAGAGTTTTTTATTTTAATTTAATATTCTCTAAATTTAAAAGTTAAAAGAAAGTAAAAGTTAAATTAATAAATAAATTATTAATAAAAGTAATTAATTTTAAATCTTTTTTATAAAATATTTTTCTTTTATTAAATATTTAAAATATAATAATTAATTATATTAATATTTTATCTTTTTTCTTATAAATAATTAATATTAATAATTAAAAGTATTTTAATATCTTTTATTATTATAATTTAAATATTAAAAATAAGTTTATTATTATTATTATAATTATTAATAAGAATTTAAAATTCTTTATTATTAAAAATAAAGTTTAATAATCCTTTATTATTCTTATTAATAATTTAATTAAATATTAAAATAATACTTTTAAAATAATAATTTAATATTATTATTTATTAAATTACTCTTTATTAAAGAGTAAAAAGATTAATTTATAAAATAAATAATTATAAATAATAAATTAATAAATTTAATAAATTTAATATAAAATTAATCTTTAAACTTTTTAAAAGATTTAAGTGAATATTTATTATATATATATAAGTGATTATATATTTTATTAATAATATATAATTTAAGTTATATATAAACTTATTATATAATTTCTAATATAATAATTAATATATATTATATTTTAATTTTAAATATATTATTATTTATAATATTATTCTTTTAAATAAAATTATTCACGATTAAATTAATAAATTATATTTTATTAATATTAAAAGAAAAAGAAAATAATATTTTAATATTTTAAAAAAAATTAATTTTATTCTTTAATATTAAATATTATAAATTAAAGAACTTTTAATATATTTTTAAAATATATTTAATTATAATAATCTTATATAAATAATATTTTTTTTTAAAAAAAGAATAAGAATATTTTTAATATTAATATATTTTATATTATTTAAATAATATTTATTATTAAATATTTTAAAATTATATTAATTAAAAACCTTTAATTATTTATAAAATCCTTTTATTTAAAATATATAATTTAAAATATATAATTTAAAATATATAAATTAAAATTATAAATTAAAAATATAAATAATAAATATATTATAAAAAAGAAATCCTTTATAATTTTTAAAAAGGAATTTATTATTTAATATTAAAAAAGGTATAAATATAATTATTAAAATAAAAAATAAATTAAAAGTCTTTTATAATTCAAGAATTAATTATTATATATATATTAAATTACTTTATAATATATTTAAAGAATATATTTAATATAATAAAAACTTTATAAAAGATTTTAAATTTATAATTAATAATAATCTTTAAATATTAAAATATATAAATAGATATTAAAATATTATTTTCTTTAATTTTAAAAACTTTTTTTTAAATATAATAATTTAATACTAATTAATTTATAATATATAAAAAAATATATTTAAATAAATATAATTCTATTTAATTAATATAAAATTCGATTAATTTATTAAATATTTTAAAGAATATATATAATTATTTTTAATATTAATATAAATAATTATATTAAAAGAGATTATTAATTTTATAAAAGTCTCTTTAAGTGAATATTTTTATAAGAATTTTATTATAATATATAATCTTTTAATACTCGATATTATTTAAAATAATTTAAATAATAATCGACTTAAATTCAATATTAAACTCAGTTTAAAATAAATTATTTAATATTATAAATAATATAATATAATTATATTTTTATAATATATATATAAATTTTTAAAAACTTTAAGTTTTTAATACTTATAATAATACTTTAAACGAGTATTTGAATAAGCGAATATTTAAACTCACCTCTATAAGTGAGTTTAAATATCCAGGAATTTATATAAAACGAATAATTAATATTTAAATACTAGTATTCGTTATTCAATATTCGAAAATTACTTAAATGCGTTTTTCGTAATATCCGAAAACTAGTATTCGGATATTGATTCAAATACTAGTATCCATATCGTGCCAAACGGGCCTTAAGTACAATAACTAGTAAACGAAATGCCCTTTTAGCACTTAGGGTAATAACCTACAAGCCCTGCTCCCCGTAGCATGGCCTGTAATATAGCTTGTAGTATTCCCACTGCACTAGAACTCCCAGAACTCGTGCTCGCCGCTAGTTCTGTGTTAATTTCCTGACTAATTATAACAATTGTAACGGCTGCGGAAATGCGTGTAGCACAGGTCAATGTGCAGAGGGAACATGCTGCCCTGCTGGTACACATGCGTGTGGAAGTAGCTGTCTCGATATTTGGAACGACCCCACGCATTGCGGTGGATATGAATTGCCTTGCGGATCCGGCCAGTACTGCCGTCAGGGCGGGTGCTATGATTGCAGTTCTCAGTATTCTGGATTCGGAGTTTGCCCAGACCAACGCGATGGTTATCAAGGACAATTTCTCTGTAATGATCTACAGAATGAGTGGATGAATTGTGGGAACTGTGGTACTACATGCAGTTCTCACCAGTATAGCGCCGGGACTTGTTTGTCCTGATGGTTTCGCCGCTTCTGGTGTTGAGTATTACGAATGTATTTGGCCGTACTGTTTATAGATATTTTATTTTTGTTCTGTCGTCGCATAATTTTTTAACTACATGTGTTCTGGATGGTAGCACGAAGAGCAGGAGTAAAAAGAACCCTGTTTACCACCCGTTTGCACCAGTCGGCAGGTTTACTTTGCTACCAACTGTGGACACTTGCTAAACTACGTAGTTACCCGGACGAACCACTTCCTAATATTGAGAGTGGATCACAACGTTAGCATTGAGTGATGCGAGATGTGATTCCTGTAAAGCTGCCTCAGATTGTGAATCGGAATTTTTAACACCCTTCCCTTAAACATTACGACACAAATATCCTATCTATTAAAACCCCGCTACTAATTTTTCAACTCATCTCTAGAAATGAATTTCAAGTCGAGGGCAATGTCCGCTTTCAACCCTAAATCAAGTTACAAATTCGTGATCTAGGAACTGGTAGCTTGGGGCTTCCGTGGGTTATTTTCCTTTTCATCGCCTTCTCTCGTGCTCTTCTTTTGCCTTCTGCGAAGGTATGACTTAGGTTCGCCAAATATCACAGCCCCTCGGTGCTCCCGCGGCCCTAAGAACATTACACTTCCAGATCCCATTCGGTCTTTGCTTTCAATCTGCTGGAGACGATTGCAATGGCAACTAGGATTTGCAATGCTTCGACAGCTTCCGAAGAGTATATGGTCACGGTGTCGTTGGCGATGGTGACCGGTCGGGTTCTCCTTCGTCACCGGCCAGCCAGCTCTCTCATAGAGAGTATTGAGGATATGCACACCAGCAACAAGGTAGTCCTTATGTTTAGGGACATTTTTCCATCTATGACAGAGACCATTCGTAGAGCCTTTGGCTGGCTCAATAATATCCTCGAATCCGCTCGCAAAGAGAACTATTGCATCGATTCATTATGCGAAATTGGTCTAACCCCTACAGGTTTTTTCGATACTTGTCTCTTTTAGGTGCAGTGGCGATGTTTCATCCGCCAAGTCCATGAATTCCCACCCTCGGAGCTTCTATTTTTTAGGCATTAATAAGCCAGATTCAAATTCTCTCTGGGCGCCATCTTCCAGCAATTTTTCAAATGAGCCCCAGATCTCCCGCACCATTTGCTCAAAATAGAAGTCTGAGGAGCCAGCCTTTCCATCAATCAGCTTGGTTGATCCATTTTCAAGCAACATTTTCTTTGCAGCTTCGCAGATGTTCTGAGCTGGATCTGTGGAAATTATATCTACTGTGTGCCTGCGATGGAAATTGGCATTCTGAAATGTCTTCTCTTGGCAATATGCGCGATCATCGCAGATGATGGGACCAACTACCCTCGTTTGTCGTGGGTGTCATAAAGGACGACTGAAACTGTCGAGGCATATTCGAGTATTCTCTCATAATGGCCAGCCCGTGAGACATGTAGCTTGCTATCTTTAGGCCCCATAGCGAAGCTGACTCCAACTCCCAGAATATCCAGAAGCCTAATGGATAGCTCAGGGGTAGCTCTAGGTCTACCAGGCTCCTTGGCAGATGACCATGTAATATTCTCGTGTGAGGACCTCACTATAACCGAGCCGAAAGGGGAATTCTTTTGCAAGCGCAATCTCTTGAACTATCTAGGTCCCAGGATCTCCGAAAGCATGGGTTTGCAGAAAAAGATTTCAGTTGACCGCGAGTCTCAGGGTGCTCGTAATTGGTTCTGTGGATGTCGGGGCTAGGCTTGCTAGCTGCCGCTTTTCAATCGAGGCTCGCTAATCGAGAGCGCAGAATCGAGCACGTGCAATCCTAAAAACCAAGTACCGACCGAGCGGGACCGTCGAAAGCAGGCTCTCGCACGAAACGTCTGCCGTGGCACTAACATACTTATACATACACACAATCTGCCTGCCCAGGATCTAACTCTAGCTTTCAAGGAACAAGGTTTCACGACAACGTCTATCAATAGCTACTCCTTTCACTACTATAACGTCCATTTTGCATATTACATATTGGTTTTGGAGGCAATCTGTTCCACTTAGGTATCGTAAGGTATTATCCCTACCTAGCGTACTGCTGTACGATGGCAAGAAGGGTCGCGAAGGCAGTCCGCGTGACTATGTAACAATCGTGATTAACTTGGTGGCACACCAATGACAAGTCCACCAACAGCAATGAGCTAATAAAGATAATGGCGCCTTTTCTATCCGGAGCAACTTCCGGACCAGCTAACACCCAACCCGATCACAGCCTTACCACAGTAGATTCCCTAATATTATGATTTTCTCCGGGCACTGTATAGAATAGGATATAGAAAGCAGATTGAAAGCGAGGTACATATAATCATAATATCTCGTCCTTTAGGATATCGCTATTATCGCCTTCCGCGCATTTCGATCGCTATTTCCAGGTTGTCGGCGTCTCCAAAGCCTGAACTTAGTGCCTCGTGTGCCCTCGATGTCTCAGATTTCAGGGCTTACAAAGCCGCTAATGGAAGCCACATTTGGCTTTCTGCCTTAGCTGAACACATGTGAGACCCAGCTAAACTTAAGAGGGCCAGACATCTATGCAGATGTCATTGGTTTCAAGGTGGTTGAGGATCTCAGCTAAATCAAAGCACTTGCAGCAATGTTTTTTCACTCTTCCCGAAACCGTCTTTGACTCTCCTCCTACTTTAACCAACATGGACCAGGCCTTACCACCCGTCTACCAGTATATCTGGAGAGACTATAGTCTCCCAGGCTACAAAGGGGTCATATTGACTCTAAGTACCCTGTCGAGCATCGTTGCTTTCACTTTTTTTGCTTCGTTACTCGTCTTCACCAGACTGGGGCATGGATATACCCGGTGAGATCCACGGCCTATAGCGGATGGATACCCATCCGGACGTATCCTTCTGGATGGATATCCAGGAATCGAGCTGGATAGGTGGTTTATTCGGGTAAAGGGTCATGTGACTAGTTCTAGCCAATCAGAGAGCTGGATTTAGCTTTTCCCGTACCCAAAAAAATGAAGCTATTTTCAGTATCCTCTCCTTATACTTCCTCTCCTCCCACAATACCTATAATTGATCTTTATAATAATACAATATAACCAACAAGTATTAGACTTCCGTGTAACACCTCTACTAACTCTTCCAGTGACACTTGCACTTCGGGAAACATCACCGAAATGTCCCAGAGCGATCACTGGTATAGTAACTACTCAGTCTATATTATCACCTAATCGATATTCCCGTATGGCCGCGAGATAAAGAACTCTAACTCTAAAGTCTATACAGAACTATATATTCAGAGATTTATACCCGTTATATATTTACTATATAATAGAAAAGTAATATAATAAAATAACTATTAAGTATATATAAAATAGTTCTAGCTTTGAGAAGATTATTAATCACACACTCTATAAGATAAATAACTATAAGACTCACTATTAGAAATATTATATAAATATTCTCATCTTTAAATCAGAAGAGAAAGAGCTTTTTAGATAATATATTATTAAAACAGGAATCTAATTAATTCTCTTAGAAATATCTATTAATTATTAAATATATAATAAGTAATATCGAGTTCTTCTTCTCAAATTTATTATTAAGAATAATCTCTCTTTTCGAATTATTAATTAGTTTAAAACCTATAAGTTCTTTTTATTCCTTTTTCTAATTATAAAATAAATATTCTAAAAAATCCTTATACGAGACTTTAAAATATAATATAAAGTTAAAGAGAATATATAATTTAATAAGTTTCAAGAGTATATTTAATTAAAAGAAAGGATTATATTAATAATTAATATTTAGATAGGAAATAATAAATTAGATTATATAATAATTATTAAATACTATTAGATAAAGAAAATATATATATATATAATATACTTTTTAATATACTCGAGTTTACAGAATTAGTTTATAATAAATAATATTTTATAAAAAAGTTAATTGAAATTATTAATTAATTATAAATTATCTATTTTATTATTTTTATTATATAAAATAATATATTTTCGAATAATTCGATATTAGACAAATTTAAAGTAATAATTATAGAATAATAGAATATTATAAAATATTTCGATTAAATATAATTTTATTATATATTTAATTATAAAAATAAAAATATATAATATTATAATTCAAATAAATAAAAAAGATATATTTATTAATTAAAGAATTAAAATGTCTTATTTACTTTTCTTTTTATATATTTTTATACTATTATATAAAATAATTAAAATACGATTTTCTTTATTAAATAAATAATTCTAATTAATCTTTTTCTTTTTAATTTTCAAGTCTATTAAAGTAAAATCACGAGAATACTACTTTGATTATTATTATAAGAATAATAAAGTATTTTCTCTTTTTATTTTCGAATACTTTATCTTTTATAAATTCCGAAATTTTATTATTATTTTTAAATTCCAGAAATTTTCTTATTTTTAATTTAAGAATATATATATTACTTTTAATATTAAATATAAAAATCTAATTTATAATATATTTATATAATAGAATTTATAATTCGGACTATTTTGAATATATAAGAGTAAAATAAATCTATAAAAGTGAATCTTATTCTAATAAATTATAAAATAGATAATAATAGATAATAAATTAATAGAATCAGTGAATTGTGAAATTAATAAATTTAATATAAAACTAATCTTTAAATCCCCTAAGAGATTTAAGTGAATATCCGTTATATATATATAAGTAATTATATATCTATTTTATACTTATTTAATAAAGTATATAATAGTAATATAATTGATTTATAATTAATTAAAAGAATAAAGGTATATAAACACTTATAAGCACTTCGCTAATAGTATATAATCCAAATTATATATAAACCTATTATATAATTTCTTATATAATAGTTAATATATATTATAATTATTCCTTCTTTTAATAATCTTATCTTTAAGATCTCTTATATTCATTTTGATAAACTATTTCTATTATTTGGAATAAACTTCTAATTAGTATTAAGGGAATATATAAATTATAATAATAATTAATATACGGATTATATTTATATTTTCGTAAAATTATTACTAGTACTAATTTACTAGTAAAAAGGTGATTAATAATAAACGAGATAATAATTATAATATTATATATATTATTTATATATAATATACTCCTATTAGTCTAATTAAGAATTATACTCCTTTATACTAAAATACTATTTTATACTTTAATATTTCTTTTTATCTAATATATTAGATATTCTAAATAATTTCAAAAATAGAAAAATTTATATATAAATAATATATAAATATTCTAAATACTTTAAAGGAAATAAATCTATTCTTTAAAAGTCTTTAGGAATTAATATTATTATAATATATTATATTCAGAATAAAACTAATATAGATTTATAAATAATTAATCTAGATACTTTACTAATACTATTTAAAAATTAAATTATTCCTTATAAGATAATCTTTTTTTCTTAAATTAATAATATAATATTCTATATATTTATATATTCCAATTCCTTTTTCTATTCCTTTTTAAAATTTTCTTTAATTAGATTTTCAATTTAATTTCCAAATTTCCAAAATATTATAATTTTATTAAATTAGTTAAAAGTAATATAATAATCTTTTAGATACCTTTTTAAAGATTAGTTAATATCTCAAATATTTTAAGTATTTAATTATTAATTTAGATATATAATATATTCAAATACTTGATTTAAAGAATTATAAATACTATTCTAGTAATAGAGGAAAATATATTCTAGTAAATTCCTTTAAGATTTCTATTTGAATTTCTCAAATTTCTTTGAATTTCTCAAATTTTCAAAAATTAATATAGAAATATTAGATTCCTTATATTCTTTCGGAAATTTACTAGATCTGGAAAGATATAGTCAAGATCTAGAAAATATATTTTAATATTTATTTTAGTATATATAAAATTAATATATATAATTCCCGAGATTAGATTTTTAAAAAATAAAAGAATAAATATAAGATTACTAATTCTTTCTATTATATAAAAACTTCTAATAAGAATAATCCAGACTTATAGGAAAATATTTTACTAATAAGTTTTTATTATCCTTTCAAGTACTTGACTAATATATAATAGGAATTCTGTAATATATATAATATAAATATTATATTAATTATTAATATTTCCGAAAAATTTAAGAAAATATTAATTATAAATATCTCGAATTCGGAAAATATAATATTTATAATAATTAGAAAATTAATTATAGAAATTCGGACTTATTATAAAGTTTTTATAATTATTATAAATTCATTTCTATTTTCTCTAAATCTTATTTTATTAATATTTTTTATAAAATTATATTATTCCTGAATTGGAGAAGTATATTCTAAAAGAGATTATTTAA
Source organism: Hyaloscypha hepaticicola (assembly GCA_002865625.1). Taxonomy (NCBI): domain Eukaryota; kingdom Fungi; phylum Ascomycota; class Leotiomycetes; order Helotiales; family Hyaloscyphaceae; genus Hyaloscypha; species Hyaloscypha hepaticicola. Next base: position 100,360 of record KZ613544.1, read on the forward strand.
TACTTTATAAATATCTGAAATTATTTAATATTTGGAATTTAATATTTTTCTTTAATAGAAAATAATATTATTAAATTAGAAATTATTTTTTATTTAAAATACTTATAATTGGATTATTTATAATAAATCTCTTTTATTCTTCTTTATAATCTTTCTTTTAAAATATAAATATAATTATTTTATAAATCTTAATAAAATCCTGAAAATCCTTATAGAAAAAAAAAATTCAAGAAAAGAATATCTCAATTACTATTCAGGACCTTTCTTAATCTACTTGATTTTCTCTTTATTTATAAAGATCGATCTTTTTATTTTAGTGAATTAGAGTTTTTTAGTATTTTAAAAGGATTTTATAAAGTCTTTACTAGTTCCAAATTATAATTTTTATTATATAACTTTAGAAGATCCTTAATATTTTCAAGATTAAGGAAAGCGAGAAGTTATATATTATAATTATTTAATCAGAATCTCCATTTAATCAAATACTAGTATTTCTTATATTTATTATTTTATTTATAATTAATAATAGTTTTAATTTTCTATTCTTATTCTTTATTATTATCTGTAAACTCCGGAAACTCTCTAATAGAATATAGATCGGGACTTTATTTCTTTTTTATTATATACTCTTTAAGGAGAGAAATATAGAAAATTAAATATAATCTATTATATAAGTTTAGGAATTCTAATTTATATATAGATTTACTAATATATTTAAGGATCTTGAATAGATTTATAAATTTGAATATAAGTTTTCTCGATTTTAACTTGAGATTTTTAATTAATAATATAATCTAGACTTTTTTAAAATAGTATTTCGCTAATTAATACTTATTATAATAGGTCTCTCGATTATTTTATATATAATTCCAGAGTTCTTAAAGCTTTTTCCGCTTTTCAAAAAGAATTTCCAGTCTCTTATATATAATCGATACTTTCCTTTTAATTCTATTCTCAGGATTCTATAAAAGTTTTAGGTAATAACTATAATATACTTTAAATAGTATATTCTATAAAATTTAATATTTTGAATTATTATATATAAATTCTATAAAAGATAATTTCTTAAATTAATTATTCTTTCGGAAATTATAATAACTTTTTAGATAATATTCAAGAGTTTAATTTTATCTTTCTATTTATTTATTTATTTATAAATAGAATATTATATTTAGATATTATTTATATATTAAATAATAATAGAAAATAGACTAAAAATAATTTATAAATATTATTTCCCGATTAGAAATAATTCTATTAAATATATTAAATAATAAGAATATATTTTCTTATATAAATTTAATAAATTCCGGAAAGTTAATTATCTTATTATAAATAATATACTTGACTATTTTCGAGTATTAATTAATAATAATAAGAATTATATTAAAATCAAGACCTTTTATCGGGTTTTTATATAATAGTAAATCTATAATAAAATCTATAAAAATCTCGTTCCAGAGTCTCTCAGATTATAATAAACTATTTAATAGATTATATAATATATACTATTTGACTTTGACTCTCTAATAAATATTATATTCTTTATAGTATATATAAATATTAATTTTTATATTTTCTCAATACTAGAATCTTTTAAGAAACTCGAGTATTTTCTCGATTCTATAATATTTTACTAAAGGATTATTATAATAAAGTTTTATAATTTCTTTATATAATATTGGATTCTCTAATATAATAACTTTTAATTTATACTTAAATAGACTTGAATTATCTATTATTCAGATTTCCTTTCTATTAGTATTTCTTTTATTAAATCTCTTTTTCGTAATATTTTAATATCGGAAATTATTCCTTTAAACTATTTAAATAATATCTAGTAATAATTCAGATAGAAAAGCTAATACTATAATCCTTTTAATGATTATATATATTCATATTTATAAAATTAGATATTTATAATTATTCAATTCGAAGATCCGAGAAAATAAGTTTTTAATATCTTTAAATAATAAAATCAAGAATATTCTCTTTATACTAGTATCTAAAATAATATCTTTAAAGTATATCCTATTACTTTAATTCTCTTATAAGTAATTCAAATAAAGATCTCTTTATTCTTTATATAATAAATAATCTTCTCGAGTTATAATAGAGATAATGAATTTTATAAATTTATTTTCGAGAAGTGACTTTTTAATAACTTATATAATTACCTAAATTATAATAATAAAAACTCTTTTAAATTTATTTTAAAAGGTCGAGAATCAAATTATATTAATAAAACCATTAATATAATTGGAATATTTATTGGATTCGTTTATAGGATTTGAGATATCTTTATAATATATAATCTCAAAATTATATATTATAAGATATATTATTTAATATATTTAATAATTCTTTAAATATTTTATTTTTATAAAGTATTAAAGGTTTTTATAATTAGTAATAATCTCGATTATATATCTAATATCTTTAAAATAATAATATTAATACTTAAAGGCTTTTATAATTATAAGAAATTCCCTATTATAGATATTATAATTATATTTAATTCTAATAAACTTTCGGGATTAAAATATTATCGAATACTAGTATTATTTAATACTATTACTAGTCTTATATTATTATAAAATAATTTCTATAATTATAAATTTTAATATATTAGTTTCTATTTTAATCTTTTTAGAGAGATTAAAAGAGACTAAAATAGATATTAAAGTAAATATATTCTTCAAGAATTAAAAACTCTTTTATATTATTTCTATTTATTAGAATAGGCCGGTTTTATAATCTTATTCTATATTCTTTAAGAGATTTATAAATTTAAGGATTATATATAAATACTAATAAATAAATCTATAATAGAAGTTTATAAATTTAAGAAAAACTTAAATATTATAAAATAATTCTAGTTTAGACTATTTAATAATATTATAAATCTATTCAGAATCTACTCGAATACTTTTTATATTAATAAGAAATCCGAGAAACTCGATTTTCTTAATATTAAATTTATATTTATTTAATTTATAAAATAGATTATTTTTATATAATCTAGTAAATATTTAATAAATATAATTATAATATTTATTTTCATTTTATAAATATATAAAGATATTATCTAAATATATTATTATAAAATAATCTAGTAGATTAATTAAAGTTATATTAATATATACTTAAAATATTATTAGTATATTTACTAATCTAAAAGATATTATAAGATATTTAAAATATCTATAATAAATCTTGAATATTATTTTTTACTTATAATTATTATATATATATATATAATAATAAATATCCTTGAAATTAAATTTAATAAAAATTTTAATTCTTACTAGTTTATTAAAAGTCTTATTAATAAGGGAAAGAGGATATTAATTCTTTATTATAATTTTATTAAATTTATAATAATTAATATAAAATCGAAAGTCTCTATTCTTTTTCGGAATAAAGAGAATAGGGGCCCTAGTGGAATTTATACTAGATTTAATCTAATACTTATAAATTATATTCTATAAATATAAATATAATATTTCTAATTGGACTTCTAATAAATTATATAAAAGATTATAAGGAATTAGTCTATTTATATTAATTGAATATTTAATATCTCTCAAGTCAGGAAACTCTAATACTTTATTGGAATTAAAATAATCTAATATATTATAATTAGATTCTCGAAAATATAATAATACTTTCAAGACTCCTTAATAAAGAATATTAATCTAATATATAATTATATTAAGACTATTATAATTAGAATTATATAATAATATAAATATCTGGAAACTATTATAAAAGTATAATTTCCAATTTCTCGAATAATTATATTTACTTTTTATTATAAATAATATTTGAGATTTAATATCTAATAGACTATTAAATTCTTTACTAAACTCTTTTGGAATAAGAATCTTAATATTATTAGACTATACTGGAATATAAGTTTATCTTTTCTTAATATAATTAATATATTATATAATAATTTTCTTATAAAATTCTATATTAAAAATAAGATAATAAATACTAATATTCTTATAATTATAAAATCGGAATTTGAATAGATATATCTTATTATAATTATTTATAATAAAAACCTCAAGATTATAAATTTAATAAACTTTAAATTTATTATTATAAAAGATTATAAATTCTTAATTATATTTAATTAAGAATATAAATCCCTTATTCTAAATCTATTTATTATTAAGGAAATTATAATCTATTCTTATATTTTCTAATCTGATAAATATCTTAAAGATATTTATTTTAGATTAAATCAATCGAGTATAGATTATTATATAAGTAAATATGCCTTTTTTATTAGGATTATAATTATTAATACTTAAGACTTAGTCTTTCCTTTTCCCGAGTCCTTTACGGGATTTGAATATAATTACTTTTTTTAAATAATCTGATTTATTTACTATTAAAGATTCCGGAAATTCTCTTAAATCTTTACTTTTTCAGGATTTTACTTTATTTATTTATTATACTTGAAATATCTCTTATTATTTATATAATATCCTTTCTGATTATAGATATAATAGATTATATTAATAAAGAAATTGGATTTGGAAAAAGATCTAAAAAGTTCAGAATTACTATTAGATATATTATTATAATATAATCTGGACTTTTCCTTTTTCTTTTAATATTTCTAGAAGTTTAAATCTCTAATTCCAGGATCTTTTAAGATAAAATTATCTTTACTCGAATCCCTTATTTTTTCTTTCTTTATTTATAAATAAATAAGATTTTTAGTCTATTAGATCTATTTAATCTAGTATTTTATAGATTTTATTTCTTTTCTATAAAATATAAAAATAAATTACTTTTTAATCTTTCTATTTATTAAAGTAATATTAAGGATTCTTATTTAATTTCTTTTAGAATATAATTCTTAATTTACTTTAAGAGAAATTATCCGAGTATATAACTCGGAGACTAATTCTTTATTTAACTATTAGAGTTCTTGAAGGCCCTGAAATACTTCTTATTAATATATTTAAAGTATAGTAATTATATTAATCAAAAAGGCCTTGAAACTTTTCTAATAAATCCTATAAAAAAGAAGACTTTACTTTTATATAATCTTTTAAATATTATAAATATTATTCTATAATATATTTATTATAGTATTTACTTGAATTAAATATTTATTATAGATTTATAATTAAATCCTGAAGACTTATTTCTAAAAGGAAATAAAGATTCTCTATTTATCCAGATTCTTTCTATAATATATATTAGAAGTCCGGACTTTATAGGACTTTTCTTTATCAAGTTCTATTTTGAGTTTATTATATTATAGTTTTAGAATAATAGTATTATTAAAATTATTAATATCTATTAGATTAGATATAAAAGAGCTTTTCTATTCCAGTCTAGTATTCTCCGAATCTAAGGATCGGGAGGAGATAGGAATCAGGTTAATAAATGAATTATTAATAGAAGTGACTAATTTTAAGTCTTCTTATAGAATATTTTTCTTCTATTAAAGATTCAAGATATAATAATTAATTATATTAATTTCCTGTTTTCTTTCTTATAGATAATTAATATTAGAAATCAGGAGTATTTTAGTATCTCTTATTATTATAATTTAAATATTAAGAATAAGTTTATTATTATTATTAATAGGATTATTATTATTACTATTATAGTTATTAATAAGGACTTGGGATTCTCTATTATTAAGAGTAAGATTTAATAATCCTTTATTATTCTTATTAATAATTTAATTAACTTTATTAATTTAATCAGATATCGGAATAGTACTTTTAGAATAATAGTTTAATATTATTACTTATTAAATTATCTTTTATTAAAGAATAGAGAGATTAGTTTATAAAATAGATAATAGTAAATAATAAATTAATAGAATTAATAAATTATAAGACTAGTGGATTTAGTATAAAACTAATCTCTAAATTCCCTAAAAGATTTAAGTAAATATCTATTATATATATATAAGTAATTATATATCTATTCCGCACTTATTTAATAAAGTATATAATAATAATATAATTAATTTATAATTAATTAGAGGAGTGAAGGTATATAAGTATTTATAAACACTTTACTAATAGTATATAATCCAAGTTATATATAGACTTACTACATGATTTCCCACGTAATAGTCAGTATATATTATATAAATAATAATTAGAATATATTAAAAAAGATAATTATATTTTTTAATATCTTTAAATATTTAATTATTTAGTTTTAAGTTAATAAATACTCTATTTTTTATAATATTATTTCGAATTACTTTTATATTTAAAGATAATTTAATATTTAATAAATTTAAAATATATAATCTATTTTCAAGATTATTATAAAAATAATTTATTCTATTATTTTCGATTATTATAAAAAGACTATTATAAAATAATATTCTTTTATAATTATAATAACTAGTATTATTATAACACTTATTACACTTTATATATATTATAATATTAAATATTATAGTCTCAAATATATTAAACGAATAGATTATACTTAAAGGTCGAGATTCCCCTTATCCTTTAACTTTTTTAATTTAGTATTTTCAATTATATTTGGATTTAATTAAATATTATATTTTGACTTTTATAGTAATTCTATTATTATATAATATTAAGTTTATTTATACTAGTTTATAGAAGTGATTAAGATATTCCCTAATAAAGGACCCAGATTATCCTTAAGGAATAATAATAGAATACTATTCCTGATATTTGAAATCTCCTCGAATTATAAATCTCTAAAGAGACTAGTTGACTGGGTCCAGTTTTACTAATTACTAATAGTCAGTTTAGGTCTATTAACTCAAAATGAAATAGAATAATAGTCAATCCTTTATTAATTTAAAATAAGGAATAATTAGTATTCTCTATAATCCAATTAATCTCGGAATTCAATTCTCAATTGGAATAAATAATATTCCTATTCTCTATAATCTAATTAATTTCGGAATTCGATCTTGAACTAGAATAGATAATATCCCCTTAAAGTAAGATAATAATCGGTTCCCTTTTATTAATTTAAAATAATAAAGGATTCGATAATCGGTTTCAGTTTATTAATTTCAAATAAAAAAGGATTTAATAATCGGTTTCAGTTTATTGATTTTAAATAAGAAAGGATAATTATTAGTTTTAGTCTATTATTCTCGGACTAGAATCTAGTCTAGTATTCTACTATAATAAATATCTATTACAAGCCGGATATTAATAAGGCCAGATCGAGTAATACTCTCCAGAAAGATACTTCCCAGTCTACTTACCTTGATTCCAAAAGTAAGAGATAATAACGGGATAAGATTAAGAAGGAGGAATTTAATATTACAAATTCCCAATACTGAGAGGACTATCTGATTACTATTTCAAGAGATAATAATGAGATATTACTTATTAATCTGGAAAATAAGATCTTAAAGGAATACTCAAAGATAATAAAACAGGATTGAAAGATAAGGACTTATCAGATACTGGCCGATTACTTTATAGGAATTACTAATAAGTGAATAGAGTCCGATTAGAGTTTCCATAATTATATTAAATATTTTACTAATCAGGTCTATATATTTATTAATCGGAATAATAAGTATAAGGTCCTTATTACTCACTTCCAAGAAAAGGAATAACTAGTTCAAATAGAAGTAATAAAATAGAAGAAAAAATAAATAGATTTATATAAAAATCGAGACAAATCCCCAGAAGCTTTACGGGATAATTAAAGGGAGATCTTCACGATTCCCTTTATCTATATAGTCGAGAACTTACTCGATTATTAATAATCTATTAGGATTAAGGACCCTATCCCCTTTACAGAAAAGAACAATTATCTTATTAAAGACTGGACCTTTAATATATAGAATAAACTGATATAAAATTCTTTTGAGTTTAATAGTAATATTCTCAAGATTACTTATATAATTTGACTGGTAATTAAAGACTCTAGAGATTTTATTTATAATAGACTATAATCCGGTTTGATTATTCCGATTATAAAGATTAAATAGATCTTCAAAATCCTCTATTAGACCTATAGTAAGAGTAAGGAAATGGTCAAGTAGTGAATTAAGGAGAATTACTGAAAGTTTAAGTAAAGGAATAAACCTTTCCTTGCCTTTTGGACAGACTTCACTTGTCTTGTAATTAAATTAAGTAAATTACTAAAGGACTAGTATAATAATCTATTAGATAGGATAAATATTAAACTATTAAAGAGTCTAGAAGATAAGAAATTCGATTTAATTAAAGACTTAATCGAGTAGTATATAGAATAGGAAAACAGATTTCTCCTTATTAAAAACTGATAGAACCGGGAGAACTAATAAGTTAGAACTATTCACTAATATATAGTTTCCGGTCTATAGTATATAAGTAGATCCCGTGATATTCCCGTTATTATATATCTAATATTTACTCGATTAAAGGAGTTATCCTATCGAGAAAATAAGAATAAGACTGAGAAATCAGATAATCTATACTATTTCCAGTATAATAAGATAAGATATTAGAAGAAGAACTATCTGGACTTGAATAAGTTTATATTTATTAAAGAAGACTAGTCCAATCTTGAAGATAATAGATAAGATCTGGATAATAAGAATATATACTAATATTTATTAGATAATAAAATCTCCGATAATAACTCGAGAAAAGTCTAGTTCTAGGACTAGAAATGACTAATCTAGAATAATATCTCTATTAAGGATTTATTAATTTAATTTAGTTTATTAGTGAAAGATAGTTTCTTATTAATTATAAAGTAAATTAAGAAAGTAAGACTAAAATATTTAATATTCTAGTAAATACCGGAATGAATATCTATATTCTAATTAATTAAAATCTTATTTGTTTATTAATAAATATATTATATATACCGGTATATAAATTCAAGAAACTAATCCCCTTATAAGGATTTAATAACCAGTCTAATAAGACTATCTAATAGATTATCAAGTTAAATCTGGAACTTGATAAATATAAATAATCCCGATAATATCTCCTTATTACCGAATTTGGTTCTTATAATCTTATACTTAATAGAAAGTGATTTGTAAAGTATAATATTCTATCGGATTATTAATAGAATTATTTCTATTAGTTAAAAGATTATAAATCGGACTAATAGGATTTGAACCGATAAGACTAACTCTTTAAGGAGAGTTATTAATAAAAAGACAAATTAATAAGAATATCCGTTTAAGTCCTCAAGAATATAAATATAAATCCTTAATAAGAAATTAAAGAAAGATAATCTAAACTGTTACTTGATAATCTCCAAATATAAAGGATTGAATATTAATAGTAAAAGAAGAAACTAGACCTTAATACCTTTAATACTAATAGTTAATATAATAATTCTATCTGTCTAGTCAGAACTGTCTCGTTCCAGATAAGTATAAAAGAAACTAATAGTTATAGCGGGTCTATAACTATTAATAAGATTAATTATACTCTAGAAAAAGTCAAGTATAAGTCTCTCCTTTAATAAACAATTATATTCAAATAATTAAAGAAGACTCAATCTGTAAGATATTATACCCTGGTCAAGAAAGTGATATATTCACTTGATAAAAAGGAATAAGATACTCTCGATAATATTACAATTTCGGATATTATTGAAATCGAGGAATTAAAGGCTATTCTATCCTCCTGGTTATATAAACTAATCAGTGCCTTCTCGAAAAGAGTCACGGATATACTTTTCTAATCCCGGTTATTTGATTATAAACTGAGATTTAATAGGCCAGAGTCCTTTATAATAATAGTTCATTTATATAAAATAAGTATTCCGGAACTCGAAAAGATAAGAGAATATCTAATAGAGAACTTGAAAAAGGGTTTTATTAAATTATCAGATTTCTCATACTCATTACTAGTCCTATTCGTGAAAAAGAAGAATAGAAGTTTATATTTTTATATTAATTATTATTAATTTAATATCTTAACGAAGAAGGACTAATATTCCCTATCCTTAATTACTGAGACTCTCGATTAATTAATTAATTTATTAATATTTATAAAACTTAATATAAGATATACCTTTAATTATATTCGAATAGAATCTGAATCTATAATATAGATAGTATTCAGAATAAGATATAGCTCTTTCGAACCGGTTATCCTTCTCTTCGGATTATATAATAGTCCAGTAATATTCTAATAGTATATTAATACTATTTTTATAGATTATCTAAATAATTTCTATTTAATATATATTAATAATATATTTATCTTTTCTAAAAATAAAAAGGAGTATTGATAATATATTAAAACAGTCTTATAAAAACTTTAAGAGATAGGATTATAGGTTAATATCCGTAAATATAAGTTCGAGATTACTAAAATGATTTTTCTAGATTTTATAATATTAGATTATAATATATAAGTAAATTCTGTCAAGACTACTATTATCCGGAACTGGAAGATACTCTTGATAAAGAAGGAAATTTAGTTATTTCTAGAATTCTATAATTTCTATTAAAGATTTATTCAAATATACAAATATATCTCTAGATCCCTTAATTATTTAATAGGAAAGGATAAGTTATTAAAGCTAGAATTGAATAAGGAATAGTTAAATACTTTCTATTAATTAAAGACTATACTTATATTAGTTCCTATACTTCTTTACTTTTAGTATAATCGGGAAACTAGAATCGAGATTAATTACTCGGACCTAGTTATTACAGGTATAATTTCCCAAAAGTGCCTTTAAGATAATGAGTAGTATTCTATTACCTTTTATTCAAAGGCCCTTCAAGGAATAGAGATCTATTATGAGATTCACGATAAGGAACTCCTTGCAGTTATTCTAGTACTTAAGGAATAGCAAGCAGAATTTACTAGTCTATTATATTTTGTGATTATTATAGACTATAAAGTACTTGAATACTTCGGAACAAAGAGACTATTAAATGAATAATAAATTTAATAAATAAGTATATTTTTATAATTTTATTTTCAGATTATTTACTATTCTGGTAAGGAGAATACTATTACTAATATCCTATTATATAAGAACGAGTTTATATCTATATAAAAAGTAATAAAGGAGGCCGAAAAGATAAGAACTATTCTTTTTCCCGAGATAATCCTGGTATTAATCGGAATATAAGACAGCCAAGACGAGACTTTTACCAAAAACCCTATTGAAGACTTGAGAGGAATAAAGGAGATATTATAAATAAACTATATAGATTCAGATCTTAATAAAGAATATATTAAGGCCTGGAATAACACTTCCCCTTGGAAACTGACTAATAGATTACTATTCTATAATAAGAAATTAGTAATACTAGATAGTTATAATAACTTAAGGACTTGTTTACTTTAACAAATCTATAATACTATAATAATAGTATATCCGGAAAAGATAAAAATGAGAATATTCACGAAATATTACTACTAGTAACTAATCTGGGGAAGTGATATTAACTGATATATAACAAATTGTCACGAATACCGGCAGTCTTATAAGTCTAGGAACAAGACTCCTGGCCTGCTCTATCCCCTACCCGTTCTCTTATACACGTGGGATGACTTGTCCATAGACTTTCATTCTCCTGGATCTACTAGTAATAACTATAATAATATCTTTATTATAATGGATTAACTATTCAAGTAGTATATTAGTCTCCTTACGAATAAGAGCACGATTATTAAGACCGCAGTATTACTATATTATTAATATATCTGGAGATTCCGGAACTATCTCTTAACTATTACCAGTAATCGAGGATCTCAGTTTATTTCCGACTTTATAGATAAACTATTAATATTAACTAGAACGAAACTAAAACTATTAATTATAAAGTATATCCAGACTAACAGACAGACAGAAATAATTAACCAGATTATTAATACCCGCTTAAGGCCATTCGTTAATCACTTTCAGGATAACTGGACTAATCTTTTACTAATATTGGATATTACTGGAACCGCTTATTCCCATAAATCGACTGGCCTGTCCCTTTTAATAGTCGACTATGACTATAAACTATATCTAGACTTCGATTAGATATTGGTTATAAGTAAGTTCCGGATGTCCAGGGAAAAGCTTAATAAATAAGAAGTATAGTAATGGATAAAGAGGATTGATAATACTATAATATATATCAGGACCTATATGAAATAAATATAAGAATAATAGACCAAGTAAACTAATAAAAAATAACAAGTACTCGACTTCAATCCAGAAAATAAAGTCTATATAATTAAAAAGATATAGAAGACAGATAGGTTCTTAGATAAACTAGACTATTTACTAGCTAGTCTCTTCGAGATTTTAAATACAATAGGATACTTGTATTACTTGAAGTTACTAATCTCTTATAGGATTTGGCTAATCTTCTATATAAATAAATTATAAAAAGATTCTAATAATCTATTATCTAGTCAAATTAATCCCGAATTAGAAACCGGAGAAGTTAATAGTAAACTGGAATAAAAGATTAAAAAAATACTATCTTCTTATATATTCTATAGTAAACTATATTATAAAGTCAAGTGAAGAGAATAGGACTTTAATAATTAATAGTATTCTGTTTCTAATTTTAAGAATATTATACTTGAATTTAAATATTACTATAAGTAAAATCCTAATAAAATAGAATTACCAATTAGACTAGATTCTTGAATCTATTATATCTAAAAGAATAAGTTTAATAAGGACTATAAGAATAATAATAAGTTATAATATCTAGACTCATATTACTAGAGAAGAAGAAAAAACTAATAGACCTTTTAAGGATTTTTATCGAAAATCCTAATACTATTCCCTTTATTTTACTATTATATCCTTTATACTCATTAAGATTCCAGACTTAATATTTCCTATAAGCTTTATATCCCATTTCGCGATTCACGTGTTATAAAGGTAAACCGATAATAATTATTCACTTGAAGTTATTAATCCCTATATCGAGTTTAGATCTCTATTATCTATCTTATTAATAATTATAAATCCTTTAGCTTATTACAATTAATATTATACCCTAATTGCCTTTAGGACTTTTGAAAAGTAAATTACAAGTTTAGATTTATAATAGATTATATTCAAATATCCTCCGATTAAGTCTCCTTTCAGAATCTCTTTAATAATACTTCCTTTAATAATATCACTTTTACCCTTATCGAAGATAATAGCCTATCCTATTATATTAATAATATAAATAGAAGAGTTTCTAATAAAGAAGTCCAAGTTCTAATAGACTATTATAGAATGGATATCCAGATATTAGAAATTATAATCGAAGAAATAGAATAGATAGATTATACTAATTAAGGAAATAATATAAAGTACTTTCAGGTTATATCTGATAATAAACTCTTATTCAGTGAAAGTAAAGATGACCCGGAATAAACTAATAAAGATAAAGAAATATCCGATTAAGGTGAGGAGGATAATGATCAAATACTAATAATTACTAACCGGATCTAGTAATAAGTAAATCCTATATTAGTAAATACAATTATACCCGTTACTTATTTACTTTATATAAAGTATTAGTTTGAGATAAAAGAATGGAAATTAATTATTATAATTATTAAAGGTACTTGTCCCTATTTCGATAATATCTATAATTTGATTAACTTCTATATAGAATATTAAAATAAGACTATTCTGAAAAAGAAATATACCGGAATCCTTACTAGAATTATAGAGAATAGATAATATTAAAAGGTAATAGAATTATAAGTTACTTATAATAATTTACGAAAATCTGATAGAAGATTGAATAAGATCGAGAAGGAGTTTAAGAATAGTAATACCAAGATTACTCGCCTTAAATCGGAATTGAAGAAAGTAGAATAAAAGGCTAGCAAAACTAGTATTCTCGCTACCAAAAAGATTATCATTAAGATCAAGGATAAGTAATAAGTAGAACCTATTCTAATATTTCAATTATCCTTATTATCCATTCCAGAAAAGAGAGTAATATTAAAGGCTCTAAAGTCAATATAAATATATATTATCTATTTCGAAGTATTATTGGATTAGACTTATAAGATTATAAGATTAACGGAAAACGAGGATTAATCGGAGTGAGCTATTAGCTAGTTGATTATAGTGGAGATACGGCCAGAATTTAGGTTCAAGTGAAGAGTTTTTATATAACAGATTATGGATTTTCGATATTAGAATATAGTTTAAATAAGGGCATTTAGATCTCTTTTACGAGGGGGATAATATAATAGCTAGTACTATTATAGTACTTATTACACTTTATATATATTATAATATTAAATATTATAGCCTCAAATATACTAAACGGACAGATTGTATTTAAAGGTCGAGATTCCCTTCGCCTTTTAGTTTCCTTAATTTAGTATTTTCAATTATATTTGGATTTAATTAAACACTATACTTTGACCTTTATAGTAATCCTATTATTATAATAGTAATTATTATAAATCTATAATATAAATTAAAGACTTTAATATATCTCTTTGAAATAGATAAAGATATGAATATATAGGATTATAAATTAATAAAGAATCACTTTTAATATATATTCTCTTAATATAAGAAAAGAAGTATAGATTTAATTAAACTCGTATATTAATAAATAGAGAATAATATAATTAATACACTTGATAATCGAATATTTATATCAGAATCTTTAAATTAAGAGTTTTAGAAAGAGAATCCTTTATATAAATAGAATAAATATATAATAACCCTTTTATAAATATTTATAATATTAAGTAATAAGATTGAATAGTGACTTATAGAATCAATTCTATTACGAGATACGAAACCGAAAGTCTTATAATTCTATATATAATCGAAATAATACTTCTTTCCAATTATCTATTAAATCGTATATAATTATTTCGCGATTCTTATTATTTCTATTCCTTTCAAATATATATTTAATATAATTAGTAATTTAGTATTAAAGAAGAGAATAAGGATCGCGAGTGAGAATATATAATATATATTATACTTGAGAAATTAAGGAATATTAGATAAGGATAAGAATGAGAAGGAGATTAAATTTAATATAAAAGGTAAGATTTTAGAATTAATTAATAGGCCGTTAGTAGATATATTTATATAAAATATTCCTTTATAAGATATACGTGAATATCCGGGTATATCACCGCTCTCTAGTAGTGAATATCCTATCCAGATTAATCTCTCTGGATAGTAATCCATCCAGAAACTCCGGATTACCTATAGGTATACCCATATCCATGCCCCAGTCTGGTCTTCACCCAAATAAGATTCTCGATCATCTTGAGACATTTAAGTCTCTCGTTATTATAGTCAGTCCGTATGTTAATCGAATTTGAGGAAGAGCTGTCACAGGCCGATACATTAAGAGCCTTGTTTGATTATAACAAAGCTCCCGATCCTGAGAACGGGGTACCAAGGACCCTTGGGATTTTTGCTGTCATCAATATCGCAGGATTTTTTATCTGCGGGATTTTGGCTCCCCTCTACCTCCAAGGAGATTTGAGCACCACTGTGGTGCTGTCAAAATCTGTTGATACCTGTATCGGGTACGAGGATCGACGGTAAAGCAAACGATACACTGCTCAGCTTGCCGACAGTTTCTTCAAGAAATGTTTGCTCAACACATCAGATATGTTTTCCTCGTGCTCTCAAGAGTCAGGAATCGTTGGCAGCACGCCACAACTTCACCTTAGTCGAGAGGAAGAATGTCCTTTTCCAGGAGATGTTTGCCAAGACAGAGTACAACCTGTCCGGCTCGAATATGTGGGACTTAGTCCTCGAGACTATGGAGTAAATCTCGGTAGCCAAGTGCTAGTAGATCATGGCGTTGTCTGCGCGCCGTTGAAAATTGACCAGTTTTTACTTGTCGGGCGCACCCGCAACAACGACCCCGAGCCTTGGCTAAACAAAATGGGAGTTTGGTTTGGCCGCAAGTTCCACGACCCAAGCTTCAATGATACTAGAATCGGTATTTACGGAACCCTTCTAGCGACGCTCAACGGCCCTAATCGGTACTCGAGCGAATATTCCGGGAATTATATGGCTTCCTACTCAAGGCAACAACCAGCCTATGATCTCAATATCTTTCCAATAGGGGTTCAGGGGAAGGAAAGCGAAACAATTCATCCATCTCTTCAAAGAGACGATGGGGCGGTCTTCATTACCATGCTCCAAGCAGGGAGAAGTCTTTACGAAACATCTGTACCCATAGAGGATCCATTCTACGCTGCACACAAAAAGTACGACGGTATGGAAGTGTATATCCCAGATTACGAAGCCACAGCCCTTGGCTGCGTTGAGCAATACAGACTGTGCTGGAACAGCAGAACTTCATTTTGCACCAATTGGGCCAGTCCCGAGGATGCTATAGGGAAGCTCATAGCATTGGTTTACCCAAACCTGACCACGGACAAAGAACTGATATTGGGCCTGGGATTTGTGTATCCTTTTTTTACCACGATGGCTTCAGTGGATCGATATCTCCATCAACGAACAGGAACGCAAATGCTAATCTCATCTCTCTTCCGGGCCGGTGACGTCGTTCTTGATTTGAAAGACCATAAAGAACAATGGATCTCGGAGGTCAAGGCATGGTTCATCACAGCATTTCTGAATGGAAGATATTCTTTACTGCAAACCGTAAGACGAACTGGATCAAAACGGACTGGAAATGAACCGGAGCATATGCTCAAGCTATGCCGTATGGTCCTGTTCCAGAACAACGACTACATCAATATCAATTTCATAAGCTTGCTGGCTTGCATCTCAGTACTTCTATTAATTTGCGCCCTTAGTTGTGCGGGCGCCTTTGCCGAAGTATGCAGTAAAGTGTGGAAAGCACTGTCACAATCTACCTACGCTAAGAAGTTACGAGACCAAGTTGTGGGCTTATATCAAGCCTACAATTTCCATGTATTATTGCTTTTTCTAGATGCGCATTTACCTTTTCGACGCCAGCGTCAGACCAGGTTCCCTCAGAGTTTGTTCTGGAATAGAAATCGAAGATGGCAATTCGACCAAAGATTATTTCCTAGCAGTGACTGGATTCGGCTTCGCACCCTTCAACCTCCATCAAGCTAGATATTACTGCGTCTATGCGAGAGTACGAATTTATTTAGTATTAGCAATTATAACATCTATGATTCATTAAATACCTCACATTGATAATGGCAGTCTAAGGTGGGATTAGAGTCTAAAAGCATCTTACGTGGTTAGTTAGTAGCTGATTCGATATAATTCAAACCGTAAAATAAAGAGAAACGAGACAATTATCACAAACTAGGAATTTGATTTTCCCTACTACAAATATATGCTAATGCTTGCCAAATGAGTTTCAAGACTTGAGAACTCAGTTCGAAGAATTTGACTTGCCTTGGGAATTAATAAATACTAACGCTTATAAGACAAGAACCAAGAACCGAGGATTGGATTCTTCTTCCACCACACTATGTGAAGAAACTTTGAGGCTGGAGTATCTCCGACGCATGGAGATAGCCCAGTTTCTCCTTAGTCTATAGTAGTATGTGACAGCTTTTCCCCTAAATATATCTATATTATTTCGCATGAAATTGGATGAAAATAATGCAACCTGCAGACAGATTGCTGAGCCGGCATCGACCCCGGCAAGAGTGACATTTCGTACCTAAGCACGGCATTTTCTATCTGCCTGCCCACGACTAGACATCTCCCGGCAAACGCAAAAATCTAAGGGAGCTCAAGGCCCTTCTAGTATTCCAGAGGAAGATATACTCCCATATACGAAGCCAAGCTTATTTGAATAATGTTCCACTTCAGGAATAGTAAATCTTCTTGAAAATTTTGTTTATCAAAGAAAAGCCCACCGCTCCTTGTAGCATCAGAAAATACAAGCGCAACCCACTTTTTAGCAGTGCTAGTATCGTGCAGTGGGTAAGTTAACCTTCGGCAATGCCTCTGAGGAATCTGTGGTGGAACTGGAGTTGCTGGTGAAACCCTGGAAGTGCAGGTACATGCGTGCTTGCATAACTTTATGCATGCGGGATGCACCCCGCGCCGGCACTCGACCCCACCTACACTGTAACCAAGCGAGCGACTTTGTAAAGCTTGTTTTGATCTTCCACTACTGTACAACCTTGGAAACTTGAAACACGATATGCCCGATAATCATGCGGCTCTATTTCGAAAAGGCCACCGGCTTTCTCGATACGAAACTGCGGTCCTTGAATCCCCATTCACGGCTCTGTTCAGGCGCTCCTGCTCCTTGAGCAACGGCTCGAGTCTCGAGGACGCGACTACCAGGCTGCACTTACGAGTAACGCCATAATCTGCCTCAATCGTGCCGAATTCAATGAACCGCCCCCTCTGTCCTTGGCAGGCGCTCGAGGTCAAACGATTTCAGATACTATGCCTCGCACTGCCCACCAAGCAGCGGCGCACAGCGAATGTGGACCATGTGGTCGAGGGAGATCCCAGGCGCAGGTAGACATTTGAAGATGGATTTGCGGGCTAACTGCATATTAGCATGCACTTCAAAGACGACGCAAATTCTACGTACACACCCGCCGAGCCAAGTCTCTCGGCGGGGAGTGAGAGGTGCGGGCTCTTCTCACCATCACCCAACCTGAAGTGCAATCGACGATGACCATGCGCGTCCGATGGCGAGGGTGCACAGGCCGTCGCGGGAGTCCGAAAAGGATGCGACAACAATTTTCTGCGTTGCGTTGCGTTGCGTTGCGTTGCGTTGCGTTGCGACGTGGCTGGATTGACACGGCCTGGGCAGATTGACAATCATCGCATGACGCCAGAGATTGCACGCTGATTGGGAGAGTCATGCTCAGGTGATTGAGTCGGTGTGTTGATGATCACGTGTTCATGGCTGTCGTGACGTCTGTGGGGCTCTACGTTCAGCCTCATTCGTCGGCTTTGAAAGGTGCGCAAAATCTTGGCGCTGAGATCTGCAGTGCAGTACCACAGTACAGTACGGAAGGGGGTTGCCAGAAATCACCGTCATCCCCCCCTTGTTAGGCGGTGAACCTTTTGGCCAATCAGGTATCAAAGTTACACATGTTTGTCCCATAAATTCCGTTATCTAGCGATGGCAGAACCAGGGGGGTGGCGGTGATTTCTGAAAACCCCCTTCCGTACAGTACACTTGGAACTGCCGTCATCGGCCACAGGGCTGCAAGTGCCGGCTGCAGCCATTTGAAATTGCTTGCTTTCATCACGCGCCGACCACATCGTTTTGATCTCGGCCTGTTATGCGGAGATCTCCAACGTGCAAGATCCTCATCAGCGATTTGAGCACGTAATGTTGGATGGTTGTAGGGCTTTCCAAGTTTTTCGTCGGCTTTCCAAGTTAACAGCTGGTTTTCCACGTTTACATCTGACTTTCCGCATATAAGTATCACTGCCTCTCGCAATCTTCACTTGCCTTCATTGATTCAGTCTCGTTGAAAGATTTCAGTTCTCCCATTCCTACGCTTCCTACAGTTCTTTAACTCAGAATTTTCAAAATAAACCCTATCTCTCCAACAAACCGCTCAATCCAACTTCGAAATCATGGCATTGACTACGCGGGGAAGAAACGGGCTCACGCCTCTCCTCTTTGGCAGCAATATACTGGTCTGGATCTCTGCCGTTATTGTGATGGGAATCCTTTCGTATGAACTCTCACTCAACAACCACCAAGGCAGCCACATCATCTATGAGGAAGTCATTGTATGTTCCCATTGATCGCGTTGCTGCTTACCGACCTCGCTGACATTATCACGATAGTCCGTGCTTACAGTTGCATTCTTCCTCCTTTCATTCTTTATCGGCGCCTATGGAAATCACCTGTTGATCTTCAACCTCGTCTTCTCATATCTTTGGATCGTGGCCGTTGCATTCACCACCGACGATTTCACACACTCGAACAGTGCGCTGTTGGAAACCGTGGAGGCATTCAGCTACATTGCATTGTATGTACAGCCATTTTCTTTACACCAGATCTGTTCACTAACCTCATTCAGCTTCTGCTTGTTGTTCAACGTCGTTCACGAATGGCATGTCGGCTACGATGGTGCCCGTACTACCTCGAGAGTTTGATATTGCAAATGATACCCAACCCTATAATGTCTGTGATGGTGTATTCAGGAGTGTCAGATTGTTCAGCGATTAGCGCCTTTTTTGTTCATGTAAACTAGAGATATGCATTAATACTATAATGAGAAGCCCATTCAAATCCCATCAGCAACTAGGCTTGATTACATCTGTCCCAAAGGGGACGTGCAATCCTCATCTTTTACTTCGTAGCTCAGCCTCCAGATTTTGTCTTCAACCCTCAAGCATCGAGTCTTACGGTCGCCGAGCATCATTCATACCTGAGACCAAATTCTTTTCTCGAATACCTGGCGAATCGACCTTCCTTGCTCTGCCGCGGAATTCTCGGTACTGAATTGGTCTCTGACGCACAAGCAACAAGCTAATCGACTCGGAACTCAAAAACCACTTTTTGAAGAAAGACTTCACTGCAGTTGCCACAACATTCTCCTTGCCAGCAATAAAGGGTTATCCACATGTTTGATTTTCGCGGCATTTACGCGAAGACTCACATTCCAGCCCCTGGAGAACCCATCACTGGTTTCGGGGTTAGTGTCAATGAATGGTTGTAACCTACCGCACTTATATCCTGCTTATCGCTGCTGCTTGGAAGGAGGGCACATCTGATGGCAAGATGTGGTTAGATGGACAGAGCAGGTTCTCTCGTGATGGGCAAAGCTTAGAAGGAGGAGGGCTCAGGAGGCGCGGGAGCTTGATGAAGGAGGAGAGCCACCACAATGGATTTCTGCCCCAAAATCCACGGCCTCCGTTCCCAGGACTGCACCCCTCGTCATAGCTCTGGGTATTTCTCAGCACCAGCAACTCGCAGTTGCGAGGCTAAGGGCTTGGTCCCTTCCGTTCTTGGTTGCTATGAGCGGCCTCATCCTCGTCACGATGTGTGATGTCATCGACCCCACCATGGAATCGGGGCGATTAGCCGAGCCCGGGAAATACCCAGCATCGTGTTGCTATGGTAACGGGCGCGTTCAGGGGCAACTCTCACATCAAGGTTGCCAAACCCCGCTATTTGGCTTTTCTCGTGGGCAGCCTCGCATTTGGGCGAGAACACATTAACATTTCATCCGTTGATAGCGAATTTACTCTTCGGGCGGTCCCCCACCTATCGGGCGGTTTGGTGTGGCGCTTGTAGAACCTCGCTAACCGTTTCCCCGGGTATTGATTTATTCACTTTTCTAAGATGCAAAAAAGAAAAGTGCAAAACAACAACCCAGGCTTTCGCCCGGGGAGAAGGAACCATTTAACCCTTTCAGGCGCCTTTGCAGGCCGGTTTCTTTCTATTAGCTTTTGCGGCTCCCTGTTTTACGTCTCTGGGGTTTGACGTTAGTTTAGCCACTTTTGCGGTGGTCGGGTGTAGGTAGAATCTACACCCGCGTTTACTTCTACGCTTCTACTGATAGAACTTTCGCTTATTTGACTGTATAACACCCCGTCATTCCGAGCTTAGCGAGCAAATAAACGACAGTCAGTTTGGTCTCTAAAAATATCTTGATCTACTAGCGCATCGTATTCACATCATGGGCCCGAGACAACTTCCATCAAGTAATATTGAATTTGTTTATACAGAAAGATGGGCAAATGAGGGGAGTGAAGCAGTGCAATACTGAGCTTGAATTCAAGTAAATCATCTTATGCACGAGGCTGCGCTCCATTAGCGACTTCCGAAATAACCATCTGGTCTCCTCCAGGTCAAACAAAAGCAGCAAGAGCACAGCAACGACGATCGAAAAGCAAAACACCCATTCCTCCCTCTCACCCTTAATTCGCCAATTAAAGCTCCTCCTCCTCTTAATCTATTATCCAACTCCTCCGAACCACTCCAATCCAAATCCAAATCTTCCAAGCTCAACCTCGCCAAGCCCAAGACATCACGACCCGCATTCACAACGCTCAACTTCTTCCGAATGCGCGTCTTTAACTCTCTTTCCATCTGCTCAAGCTCCTGTTCTATACTGCGCACTACAGGTGAAGGAGAAGGTTCAGGGGCAGAGAAGGGTGAAGACGAGGGCTGAAGACGTGACGAGGAAGGCGTCATGGTGAAACTCGAGTTGGTTGACGGCGTTCGTGTAGAATGTGGGAGAATGCGTAGCGGTGAGACGTACGCTTTTCGTGGTTTACCGGCACGAGATGGAGGAGGCGATTGCGATGTCGAGTGAGATGCAGATCGATTTTGCAATTATTGCGATGGTTGGCGGGTTGGAGGGGGCTCGAAGCTGGGCCGTTGAGGTGGTTGACGAGAAGGTTTGGGGAATGCGTCGGATGAAGATTCGAGGTTTACCTGTTCAGATTGACGACGCCGCTCATGGTGGATTGCGCTTTTCCGATCTTCCCCTCCGCTGTTGCGAGGTCCACCTACATCAGCGAGAGGTGGCAAGAGCGAGGGCGAATGAGCCTGGAAGTCTCTCTTTTTCTTGCCAGCGAGCGAGCTGGGTGATTGGAACACATAGTCATCGTCATAAATATCCTGCTTGCTGCCTTGTTCCCGCGGCCCCTCAGAGCTCGAGAAGCTCGGAGGACGAGCGACAGGGGGCTCGCTCTCTGAAAGCATGTTCCCATGCCTCATGTCAGATGCAGGAGGTTCAGGTTGGTAATGGGAGGTTGCGGAAGACTTGGAGCGGCGATGAGACTGAGCCTGACGCTTAGACTTGGACTTAGACGTAGCCAAACCTTTTTCTACTGTGCCCTTGGCTGAGGGTGCTACGGTGTGAGCTTCGTCGTAGGAGAGACGCCGATTTGGACCCAACGAAGCAAATTCAGAGGATAAGTCGACCATTTCAGGGAGGCCGTCCTCGTACTCGCTGTCGATTTCATCCTCTTCCTCCTCGGCGCTCGCAGCACGGGTAGACCCACGCCGATGGCTACGCTGTGGCGAGAGCTTATTCATCACCCGATCTACAATTCCGCCTTTGTCTTTCTTTCCTCCCTCCCCTCCACCTTCTTCCTTACCTAGAATACCATCCCACTCCTTCAACAACCGGGCAACCTTCACATCAACAATCTCCCAAATCCTCTGTCCCGCCACATTCTCCGCATCATCAGGCAGCTCACCAAAGCCCAAGCTCTTACGCAGTTCGACCGGCGTGCTTCCGAGTTGGTGCAAGATTTCTTTTTCCGATATTTGGGCCCCAGTGCCAAACAGCTGTCTGAAAAAAGGCGTGCGCACGAATGCTGCGGCGGCGAGGTGCTGCTTGGGGGCCCAGCGGAAGGCTTGCGCACGGCCG
The DNA here is from genome assembly GCA_002865625.1 of Hyaloscypha hepaticicola. Lineage (NCBI taxonomy): Eukaryota > Fungi > Ascomycota > Leotiomycetes > Helotiales > Hyaloscyphaceae > Hyaloscypha > Hyaloscypha hepaticicola. The sequence goes on from KZ613544.1 coordinate 123,600, forward strand.
CCTTCTCTGCTGAGGAACCTGAGAGGGTGGGACATGATTCTCTAGGGGAGCGGTCGGTCAGTTGGCTCAGTTGAAGTAGTGTGAGTAATTAGGAGGAACTCACTTCGGGTTGACCATTGCTGGAAAACTCTAGTGGAATAACGGACCCCATTTTTACTGGCGAAGCATTGATTCAGCCAAAGCAGAGTTGTGTTTTGCGAGGTGAAGAGTCAGAGAATGCATTGCTCGATCAAGGCTCTTGCGACCCAGGAGGTAAGGAAACTTGTCACAGGAAGAAGAAAGGGTGGCAGAGGCAGGTTCATGTATTCTTCTTCGCAACCATCCAGACTCCACTTTCTTTGCACTTCTCTCCACATCTCTCTCTTTCGGGAGAAGAGGCTCATCGCAGGCCGAAAATTTATGCTACCTCTATCTCGGAGCGAGTTTGCTCCAATCATTTTGTTTGAAGCACGTGTTTCCTTTGCTCTTCTGCGCGAGTGCCGAGACTGCTGCAACTTTCCGGCAGAATCCCTTACACTCACTTAGTCCATACGGCAAATCAATCGTGATCTGAGAGAAAGGCAGTAAAATAAGCGAACTAGAATCACCTGTCTTCAAAGTTTCATCTTGTAAGCAAAGTCCTTGTGCCAGGATAATAGTTGCTATCTGCATCTTCCACTCCCCTCTTTTTGAGAGGTATGGGGCTCCACGCGAAGAAACAAACCGGGCAGTGCATCTCAAAGGAGCAAGCAAAAAAACGGGAACGTAGCAGCATAGAGAAAATTTCCAAGGATGGGCAGCCAACTTCCCACAGTATAGTCAGGAGGGGCGAGCGCTCATGTGACTTGCAAGTTCGGAGACAACCGTCAACGAGACCGAGATCATATCCGGCATTCCGCGTAATGGAGGAGATGTTTGACCTCGCGGCACTCCAAATTGAAAGAGAGAAATGCGATTTACTTGATATGTGGAGCCAAAATGGATTCGGGCCATATAATGCTTGAAACAGAAGATCTCGGGTCGCCGCTCCGGGATTATATTGATCACACCCATTTTGAGGTGCTAGGAGAAGATGCTTCCTTCTCTCCGTGTTACCTGGGATGAAGATATCTCGGTGCGGCGCTCCGGAATTTTGAGTAAGTATTGCTACCATCATATTCAGAAGACCCTCATGTATCGGGGCTGGCAAATGACTTCTCGGCTCGCTGTGGCATGCCAACAAGTAAGTATTCGGGACCCGGCCTGCCGGTTGCCTGCATCTATTTCATACGATCTATATGACTTGCACCATCTCATCTATGCGTTCTCGAAGAAGAAGAAATATGTAAAGACATCTTCCTCCCTGAATGAATAGACTTTACCTCCAACTATCAGCACGTCCTTTCATTTCTCCCAAGGAAAACAGCATCAAAACTTGAACTTAGAGAAGAATTTTCCAAAATTCCCGTCATGGCAACTGTAGCTATTCAGCCTCCTGGATTTCAGTACTTTCTGAACCCCCAGCAGCAACCAATCCAGCAGGGAGGTCAACATATGACCCAGCAACACCCTCAACAGCCCCAGCATGTCCTTCAGCCAGTACCTCAGCCACCAAATGAAACCCCCGAAGTAACCCACTCTCCTCCTTTTCCCCACTTCTCTTCCCGTTTCTTACTTACTCTAGTACATCTTCAACCTCCGCCTCTCGACCCTGCAGTCCTCACACCGCGCCACCTTCAGCCCAACTAACAACCGCGCAATCCACAATTTCCTCGCCACTGACCCTGCCTTCCTCAACTTTTCAGCTCGCTTTCCAGTAACGGTCACTCAGCTGCGAAACAGAGGCTTCGATTTGTCTAACCTGCGAGCTCGTCTCGGTTATGCACAAGTCGGTAATGCTACGACTTTTGACGGCATCCCGATTTTGCCAATGCTTGATCAGGAGGTTCATCTACCTCAACATCAAAAAAACAATTAACTGAAGAATAATAGGTACTCTCGAAGATCGAGCGCGAGTACCGCAACATGGATTTCGACGAAAATAACGTGGAAGTTGCGGGTGCAAATGTCAACAATGATAACGTGGAAGTTGCAAATCCGGGTTCTGTAATGGCAACGAATTCGCGACTTCCCTCTGTCGTTATTAATAATAACCACCATTTTCTCGGTAGTGGCGAGCAGAATATTGGGGTCAACGGGTAAGAAAGAACCATCCTTTCAACTGAAACAGATTGTAACTGAAGCTTAAATAAAAGTGTTAGCCCAAATGCCAGTGGCATAAATGCAACCGTTACCCGCCCTCCCGTTGCAATTTTAAATAATCAGCCACAACCGAATCCGCTCGCAGCCATGGTGAGTATCTCAGTTCTTATTTTGCTGCCTTCTGTTCTGATACTTTACGTACCAAGTTTGCGGTTGGCAATCCAGTCCAAGCAGCAAGCGGAGCTGCTCAAGTTGGAGTTCCAGCAGTACAGCCGGCTGCCGCCCCAGTGGCTCAACAGGCTGCAGCTCAAGTCCAAGTACCAGGTCTCCAAGCTTCTCAACCAGCTGGCCAGTAGTATAACGCTCAACAATATGCTGCTCAGGGAGGAGCTCGGAATCCTCTCCAACAGCAAGTAAATGATCAACAAGCCAACCAACAAGCCTGCCAACAACAACAACATCATCAGCAAGCAGCTCAGCACGTCTTGCAGCAGCGTGACCCTCAGCCCATCCCGCAAGCGACTCAGCAGCAACCCAATCAACAAGCTGCACATTCCACACTCCCAGTTCAACAAGCTCAAAGCCCCCCGCGGCCCTTATCTTATGCCTCTTCCTCACCTCGCCAGAGAGCAGATTCTAATAATGATGAAGGATCAGTAAGCTCATTTCTCTAGTTCTTCTTTTTCTATTCTCCCCTGGCTTGTTACTGATATGATACTAAAACCTTACTGAAGATGGATACAAAATCTATCGCAGGACCTCCCGCTAGCATGCACAGAAACCGATCCAGAAGCAGAAGCAGAAGCAGAAGCAGAAGCATCAGAAGCGAAGTAGAGCAGCAGAACCAATTCGACGTCATGCAGCTCAACGATCTCATTCGTCAGTTGAGAGAAGTGAAGAAGAGAAGGGCAGGGCAGGGCCTCCAGCGCAACCGCCTATTTGATAATAATTATGATAACGGAGGAGGAAACCCTGGAACTGGCAGTCGGGGTGCACGATACCGCACGCCAATGAGTGATATTGACGAGGACGAGGAGGAGACTTTTTGATGGAATGCAAAATATAAGAGGACGCGAATATTTTTACTGAAGTCGGTAAGCAATTTTGAGAGGGTTTTGGTAAAGGCGAGTCGATGGAGGTGTGGAAATTGATTGTTGAGAAAAGAAGGTTGGATCTGAGATGGGTGGCTTATTGATCACAATATCCTGGACGATCTTATTTGATATTTAGTTTGGCAATGGATCTTAATATTGGTTATCTACTTTCTCTTTGCCACTCCTCTATTCCTGCCCAGCATTTCGTGGTTAACCATCCTTAATCTGCTTCTCTCTTTCACTACCCCTAGCTGAAAATCTTCACGTTCTAGCACTACTGCTACATTTGTCCTATACCAAGTATTTGCTCTTTCCAATACATGATCTCTACGACTAACGAGCGAACCCTCTCTGACAACGAGGTCAGTGACAAATCGCATCTGCAATTTCTCCCAATTTCAACCTGAAGCCAGGCACCATCACTGTTGACACATCTAGTTGTAATTTCCGCTCCTTCCAGAACATAGAGAACTTTCAAATGAAGTTAACTTGCTTTTGCAGAGCGTATAATATGTTCAAGGCATGCGAGATGTAAACACTGGGATCAAACAAAACAGGTACCAGAGAAGAGCAAAGGTTATCTTAAAGCGAAAAGAAAAACCCCTCTAAGGAGGTACGAAGTAAACTGGATCTCTCTGCTCGATGCTTGTATAAGAGGGGGCTGCCGCAAGGCATTCGTGCGTACCCAATCTATTTACAAGGATTTTGAATAAGGAAAAAAGAAGCGAGTATTATAAAAAGTATTAAAAGAATTCATTTTTAAGTAAACTCTTTCAAAATTATTATATTATTTAAAATAAGATTAATTTTATTATTAATTTTAATTTTATTTAAAATACTTTTAATTATATAAATATTATAATTAATTATTATAATAACAGGATCACTATAAAGGTTAAAGTATAGTATTCAGTTGAATCCAAATGTAATTGAAAATACTAAGTTAAGGAAGTTAAAGGGCGAGGGGAATCTTAATCTTTAAGTATAATCTATTCGTTTAATATATTTGAGATTATAATATTTAATATTATAGTATATATAAAGTATAATAAATACTATAATAATACTAGTTATTATATTACTCTCCCTATAAAAGAGATCTAAATGCCTTTATTTAAACTATATTCTAATATTAAAAATCTATAATCCGTTATATAAAAACTCTTTACTTAAATCTAAATTCTGGTCGTATTTCTATTATAATCAACTAGTCAATAGTCCGCTCTAACTAATTCTTATTTTCCGTTAATCTTATAATCTTATAAGTCTAATCCAATAATATTTCGGAATGAGTAATATATATTTGTATTAACTTTGGGATTTCTAATATTATTCTCTTTTCTGGAACGGGTAATAAGGGTAATTGAAAAGTCGAGACGGGTTCTACTTATTACTTGTCCTTAGTCTTAATAATAGTCTTCTTAATAACGAGAATACTGGTTTTATTAGTCTTTTATTCTACTTTCTTCAATTCCGATTTAAGGCGAGTAATTTTAATATTACTATTCTTAAACTCCTTCTTAATCTTATTTAATCTTTTATCAGATTTTTATAGATTATTATAAGTGATTTATAATTTTATTATCTTTTAGTATTATCTATTCTTTATAATTTTAATAAGAATTCCGGTATATTTCTTTTTTAGAATAGTTTTATTTTAGTATTCTATATAGAAATCGACTAAATTATAAATATTATTAGAATAGGAATAAATACTTTTAGTAATTATAATAATTAATTTCCACTCTTTTATCTCGGATTAATACTTTATATAAAGTAAATAAATAGTGAATATAATTATATTTATTAGTATAGGATTTATTTATTACTGAATCCGACTAGTAATTATTAGTATTTGGTCACTATTCTTCTTATTTTAACCGGGTATTTCTTTATCTTTATTAGTTTATTCCGGATTATCTTTACTTTCATTAAATAAAAGTTTATTATTAAATATAATCTAAAAGTATTTTATATTATTTCCTTGATTAATATAATCTATCTGCTTTATCTCTTTAGTCGTGATTTCTGATATTTGAATATCTATTTTATAGTAATTTATTAGAGTTTAGACTTCTTTATTAAAGACTCTTTTATTTATATTATTAATATAATAGAACGGGCTATTGCCTTTAATAAGAGTGAAAGTAATACTATTAAAGGAAGTATTATCGAAGAGGTTCTAAAGGGAAACTTGATTAAAGAATATTTGAATATAGTCTATTATAAATCTAAACTTGTAATTTGCTTTTCGAAGGTTTTAAGAATAATCAGAATGTGATATTAGTTATAATAAACTAAAGGATTTGTGATTATTAATAAAGTAGATAATGGGGATCTAAACTTAATATAGGAGTTAATAATTTCAAATAAATAATTATTATCAATTCACTTTTATAATATATAAACTATAAAATAGAATATAGAGTTTATAGAAGATATCGAGTCTAGAATCTTAATAAGTATAAAGAATATAATAATAAAATAAAAGGAATAGTATTAGGATTTTTAATAAAAATCTTTAAAAAGTCTATTAGTTTTTTCTCTTTCTCTAATAATATAAATCTAAATACTATAATTTATTATTATCTTTATAGTCCTTATTAAACTTATTCTCTTAAATATAATAGATTCAAGAATCTAGTCTAATTAGTAATTTTACTTTATCGGGATTTTATTTATAATAATATCTAAATTCAAGTATAATATTCTTGAAATTAGAAATAGAATATTATTAATTATTAGAGTCTTATTCTTTTTACTCGATTTTGTAATATAGTTTATTATAGAATATATAAGAAGATAATATTTTTTTAATTTCTTATTCTAGTTTATTATTAACTTTTCCGGTTTTTAGTTCGGGATTAATTTAATTAAATAATAGATTATTAGAATCCTTTTATAATTTATTTATATAAAAGATTAATCAAATCCTATAAGAGATTAATAATTTTAGATAATATAAGTATTTTATTATATTTAAAATCTCGAAGGGATTAGTTAATAGATAGTCTAGTTTATCTAAAAGTCTATTTATCTTTTATATCTTTTTGATTATATAAATCTTATTTTCTAGATTAAAATCAAGTATTTATTATTTCTTATTAATTTATTTAATCTATTATTCTTATATTTATTTTATATAAATCCTAGTATATATTATAATATTATTAATTCTCTTTATCTATTATTATACTTTTTATCTATTAAACTTTTCCTTAAATATCCGGAATTTATTTATAATTAATATCTAATTAAAGTCTAGATATAATTTATAATTATAATCGATTATTAAAAGGGACAGACCGGTCAATTTATAGAAATAAGTAATTCTAATAATATCTAATACTAATAAGAGATTAGTCTAGTTATTCTGAAAGTGATTAATAAATAGTCTCAAGCGGATATTAATAATCTAATTAACTATTTCTGTCTGTCTATTAGTCTAGATATACTTTATAATTAATAATTTTAGTTTTATTCTAGTTAATATTAATAGTTTATTTATAAAGTCGAAAATGAATTAAAGTTCTCGATTATTAATAATAGTCAAGGGATAGTCCCGGAATCTCCAAATATATTAATAGTATAATAATATTATAATTTTAGTAATTATACTCTTATTTATAAGAAGACTGATATATTATTTAAATAGTCGATTTATTATAATAAAGATATTATTATAATTATTACTAGTGAATCTAGAAGAATAAAAGTCTATAAATAAATCATTCTATATATATAAGAGAATAGACAGGGAGTGAAATAAACTAGGAGTTTTATTTCTAGACTTATAAGACTATTAGTATTTATAATAATTTATTATATATTAATTAATATTACTTTTCCAGATTAATTATTAATAATAATATTTCGTAAATATTCTTATTTTTATCTTTCTCGAATATATTATTATTATAATATTATAGATTTATTAAAATAAATAAGTCTTTAAATTATTATAATTATTTAATATTACTAATTTCTTATTATAGAATAGTAATCTATTAATTAATTCTCAAGGGAGAGTATTATTCCGGGCTTTAATATATTTTTTATTAAAATCTGAATTTATATAATTTATTTATAATATCTTTTCTATTACTTTTAAATCTTTAATAAAGTTTTTAGTAAAAGTCTTATCTTAACTATTTTATATTCCGACTAATATTAGAATTATCTTAAGAGAAAGAATAGTTCTTATCTTTTTGGCTTTCTTTATTACTTTTTATATAAGTATAAACTTATTCTTATATAATAGAATATTAATAATAATATTCTTTTTATTAGAATAGTAAATGATCTGAAAGTAAAATTATAAGAGTATATCTATTTATCGAATTTATTATTCGTTTAATAGTCTCTTTATTCCGAAATATTCAAGTATTTTATAATCTATAATAATTATAAAATATAATAGACTAGTAAATTCTATTTATTATTCCTTGAATACTAGAATAATTATAAGGAATTCCTTATTATAGATCTTATAATAGGTCTTTATTCCTTAAAGGACTTTCGAATAAAAGATAATAGAATATTATTTATTATCTTGAAAGCACTTTTGGAAAATTATATTTATAATAATTAGATTCGAGTAATTAGTCTTGATTCTAGTTTTCCGATTATATTAAAAGTAAAGAAGTATAAAAACTAATATAAATATAGTCTTTAATTAACGGAAAGTATTTAACTATTCCTTATTCAATTCTAGTTTTAATAGTTTATTCTTTTCTATTAAATAATTAAAGGATTTGAAAATATATTTATATATTTAAATAAACTTTTAATAGAAATTATAGAATTCTAGAAATAATTAAATTTTTTTCTTTATCGAGAATATCTTCCAGTTTTGAATAATAGTAATCTTAATAGAATTTATTTATATATTATAATCCGATATTATAAAATCTAGAAAAGTTATTTTAATAATCTTGAATTTATATTTATAGATATTAATTTATAATTCTATTTCTTAAAACTTTTATAAGACTATTTTAATATATTATTAATATTCCTTTTTATTTTTGAAAAAGATAAATATATTATTAATATATATTAAATAGAAATTATTTAAATAATTTATAAGAATAGTATTAATATATTATTAAAATATTATTAGACTATTATATAATCCGAAAAGGAGAATAATGGATTTAAAAGAATTATATCTTATTCGAAATACTATTTATATTATAGATTCAAGTTTTATTTAAATATAATTAAAAGTATATTTTATATTAAATTTTGTGAATATTAATAAATTAATTAGTTAATTAAGAGTTTTAGTAATTAAGAATAAAGGATATTAGTCCTTTTTTATTAAGATATTAAATTAATAATAATTAATATAAAAATATAAATTTCTATTCTTCTTTTTTATAAATAGAATTAATAATAAATATAAGGAATCTAATAGTTTAATAAAATCCTTTTTTAAATTCTTTATTAGATATTCTCTTATCTTTTTGAATTCCGGAATATTTATTTTATATAAGTGAACTATTATTATAAAGAATTCCAGTCTATTAAATCTTAATTTATAATCGAATAGCCGGGATTGGAAAAGTATATTTGTAATTCTTTTCAAGAAGATATTAATTAGTTTATATAATTAGAAAGATAAAATAGTCTTTAATTTCTTGATTTTAATAATATTCGAAATTATAATATTATTAAGAATATCTTATTTCTCTTTATTAAATGAATATATTACTTTCTTGACCAGGATATAATATTCTATAAATTGAGTCTTTTTTAATTATTTGAATATAATTATCCATTAAAGGAAAGACTTATACTTGACTTTTTCTAGAGTGTAATCGATTTTATTAATAGTTATAAACCCGTTATAACTATTGGCCTCTTTTATACTTATCTGAAACGAGATAATTCCGATTAAATAAATAGAGTTATTATATTAACTATTAGTATTAAAGGTATTAAAGTCTAGTTTCTTCTTTTATTATTAATATTTAGTTTTTTGTATTTAGAGATTATTAAATAGTAATTTAGATTATCTTTTTTTAATTTTTTATTAAGGATTTATATTTATATTCTTGAGAATTTAAACGAATATATTTATTAATTTGTCTTTTTATTAGTAATTCTCTTTAAAGAATTAATTTTATTAATTCGAATTTCACTAGTTTAATTTATAATCTTCTAGTTAATAAAAGTAATTCTATTAATAATCCGATAGAATATTATATTTTATAAATCACTTTCTATTAAATATAAGATTATAGGAATTAAGTTTAATAATAAGAAAGTATTATTGGAATTATTTATATTTATTAAATTCCAGATTTAATTTAATAATCTATTAGATAGTCTTACTAGATTGACTATTAAATCCTTATAAGAAAATCGATTTCTTGAATTTATATATTAGTATATATAATATATTTATTAATAAATAAATAAGATTTTAATTAATTAAAATATAGATATTTATTCTAATATCTATTAGAATATTAAATATTCTAATTTTACTTTTTTAGTTTATTTTATAATTAACGAAAAATTATCTTTTACTAATAAATTAAATTAAATTAATAGATTCTCGATAAAGATATTATTTTAGATTAATTATTTCTAGTTCTAAAACTAGACTTTTCCCGAATTATTATTAGAGGTTTTATTATCTAATAAATATTAATATATATTTTTATTATTCAAATCTTATTTATTATCTTCAAAGTCAGATTAGTCTTTTTTAATAAGTATAAACTTATTTAAGTCCAGATAATTCTTTTTCTAATATCTCATTTTACTATACTAGAAATAATATAAATTATTTAATTTCTCAGTTTTATTCTTATTTTTTTAATAGAATAACTTTTTTAATCGAGTAAATATTAGATATATAATAATGGGAATATTATAAGATTTATTTATATATTATAAATCGGGGATTATATATTAATAAATAGTTTTAGTTTATTAATTCTCTTAATTCTATTAGTTTTTAATAAAGAGAAGTCTATTTTCCTATTTTATATATTATTCGATTAAGTCTCTAGTTAAATTGAACTTTTTATTTTCTAGACTCTTTAATAATTCGATATTTATTTTATCTAATAGATTATTATATTAGTTTTTTGACAATTTATTTAATTTAATTATAAGATAAGTAAAGTCTATTTAAAAGATAAAGAAAGGCTTATTCCTTTATTTAAACTTTTAATAATTCTTTTTGATTTATTATTTGACTATTTTCTTATTCTTATTATAAATCTAATAGAGGATTTTGAAGATTTATTTAATTTCTATAATTGGAATAATCGAATCGGATTATAGTCTATTATAAATAAAGTCTCTAGAGTCTCTAATTATTAATTAAATTATATAAATAACTTTAAGGATATTATTATTAAATTTAAAAGAGTTTTATATTAGTTTATTTTATATATTAAAGGTCTAGTCTTCGATAAGATAATTATTCTTTTCTGTAAAGGGAATAGAGTCCTTGATTTTAATAGATTATTAATAATCGAGTAAATTCTCGATTATATAAATAGAGGGGATTATAAAAACCTCTCTTTAATTATTCTATAAAGTTTCTGGAGATTTATCTCGATTTCTATATAAATCTATTTATTTTTTCTTCTATTTTATTATCTCTATTTGAGTCAATTATTTCTTTTTTTAAAAGTAAATAATAAGAATCTTATATTCATTATTCTGATTAATAAGTATATAGACTTGATTAATAAAATATTTAATATAATTATAGAAGTTCTAATCGGATTCTATTTATTTATTAGTAATTCCTATAAAGTGATTAATTAGTATCTAATAAACTTTTATCTTTTAATCCTATTTTATTATCTTTAAGTATTTCTTTAAGATCTTATTTTCCAGATTAATAAATAATATCTTATTATTATCTCCTGAAATAGTAATTAGACAATCCTTTTAATATTAGAGATTTATAATATCAAATTCCTCCTTTTCAGTTTCATTCTATTATTATCCCTTATTTTTGGAATTAAAATAAATAAATTGGAAAATATCTTTCTAGAGAATATTACTCGATCCGGTCTTGTTAATATCCGGCTTATAATAGATATTTATTATAATAGAATATTAGACTAGATTCTAGTCTAAAAGTAATAGACTAAAACTAGTAATTATTTTTTCTTATTTAAAATTAGTAAATTAAAACTGATTATTAAGTCTTTTCTTATTTGAAATTAATAGATTAAAACCGATTATTAAATCCTTTATTATTTTGAATTAATAAAGGAAAGTCGATTATTATTTTATTTTGAGAGGATATTATCTATTCTAATTAAAGATTAAATTCCGAGATTAACTAGATTATAAAGAACGGGAATATTATCTATTTCAGTTAAGGGTCGAATTCCGAGATTAATTAGATTATAATAAATATTAATTATTCTTTATTTTGAATTAATAGAGGATTAACTATTATTCTATTTCATTTTGAGTTAATAGATCTAAATTGACTATTAGTAATTAATAGAATTGGATCTAATTAATTAATCTCTTTAGAGGTTTATAGTTTGAGGAGATTTCGAATATTAGAAATAGTATTCTATTATTATTCTTTAAAGATAATTTGGATCCTTTATTAAAGAGTATTTTAATTATCTCTATAGACTAGTATAAATAAGTTTAGTATTATATAATAGTAGAATTATTATAAAGGTCAAAGTATAATATTTAATTAAATCCAAATATAATTAAAAATACTAAATTAAGAAAACTAAAAAATAAAAGGAATTTTAATCTTTAAGTATAATCTGTTTATTTAATATATTTGAGATTATAATATTTAATATTATAATATATATAAAGTATAATAAATATTATAATAATATTAGTTATTATAATTATTAAAAAATATAAAAAATTTATTTTAAATATATATATTAAATATTCTTTAATAAATATATAAATATATAAATATTATTAATTATATATATTATATTATAAAAAGAATTAAATACTTTTAAATTAAATAATTTTAAAAAGAAATTAAAATTAATTATTATAATATTAAAATTCCTTTTTAAAAAAATTATTTAATTTTTATTATTATTAATTTTAAATTTTTAAATTTTTGAATTTAAAAGTTTTTTTCTTTAAATATAAATAATATCTTTTTAATTTTAATATAATATTTCTTTAAAAGTTTAAATTTATATTAATAATTATAATTTTTTTAATTTAAATTTATTAATTATTAAAAAAGAAATTAATATTAAAATATTATATATTAAAGTATTTAAATTTAAAATTATTATTTTATATTTTATTTAATTTTAAAGAAGTAATAAATTGTAATTTTAAAAAAAGTAAAGTAAAAGTATATTTAAAATTATTATTAATAAAGTAATAAATAATACTTTATATATATATATAAATTATTTTATTATAAGTAATTTTATAATTAAAAAAGTATATAAAATCAAGATTAAAATTTATAAAATAATTATATATTATTAAAATAAGAGAAAATAAAATTATTTATAAAAGAATATTTAAAAATAATCTTTTAAATATTATAATTAATAATATTTATAAAAATAAGATTTATATAAAAACACTTTATATATTAAATAACTTATTCTTAAAAACCATTTATCTTCTCTTTTATTCTCACTTTTAATTATCTTAATTTAATAAAAGTAATAATATTATCAGAACAGTTACAATACAGTTACAGGCAGTTGCACTGATCACATAACAGCGGAGACAATACCTCGATAATTCCCCCTGTAACTAGTCCCGATTAGACTTAGCTCTTGAGGATGGATTAATAATACTATAGTGTTTTAACCTCTCCTCTCCTTAATCAATAATCAATTACTATTTTACACAACGAGTATTCTCACGAATATATAATAATTATTATATATTACTAATAGACTAACAAATATATTAAAGGTATTTTAATTTATAATTAATAGAATTAAATAAAGATTTATTAATAATTTAATATAATAAACTTATAATATTCTTTAATAATAATATTAAAATTTAATAAAAATTTTAAAGACTTTTTAAAAAAGTAATTAATAATAATCTTTTAAAAAAATTATTATATTTATTAAATCTCGTTTTAATATCTTATTATTATTTATTTAATATCTTTCTTTTATAAAATAAAAATATTAATAATTATCGGTTCCCACCGGTTACACTAAACAGTCATCACGTTTTCGTGAAATGCTCATTGCGTAAAGTGGTGGTTTCTTCTTGGTTAAGTGTTAAGTGTCAGGAAGAGTAATCGACACCTTGGTGTTAATACCCTTCCCCGGGGGGGGGCTAAGCCTAATTGGGACTAGCCACGTAACACGTGCGCGCTGTCACATGACTAGTAATATTTACAATAATACTATACCGACACTGGAACCACTCTAAAAGTGACTCAAAAACAGTGTCTCCTTCTGATCGCATACTGTTTTCCCAATTTGGCCTAGTTCAGTCCTCTTGTCCACCTAATACGCCCATTTTTGTCTTCTCCATATCCGTATACCCATTCCCTCCTATAATGTGCCCATACCTTCCCAGTATCCGTACTCAAAGCTGTTGATTTCGTGTAAGCTATCGATTTCGTGCAAGCTATTAGCCTTGTATATCGATTGTGTAAAGGAGGACGACTTTTCAAGGTGTTCAGCTATCAGGGGAGTCGTCAAGGGGGCCAAAGTATGGGGAACGGCCGTGGTTGTTATAGCCGTAAAGGCGTTAACGGTCGATTCCAGGGCTTCAGGGGTGTTGGATTCCACTGGAGAAGGTCTATCAGTTGTCGATTGCGTAACTGACCATTTTTGAGGTGAAACAGCTGTCGATTTGCGTAGCCGTCAATTTAGAGGGTGTGGCAGCTGTCGATACGTAGCTGCCGGTCTTGAAGGTGAGGCAACTGTCGATTTGCGTAGCTGCCGGTTTTGGGGTATTGTAACAGCTGTCGATTTGCGTAACTGTCGGTTTTGGGGATGTGACAGTTGTCGATACGTAACTGTTGATTTTGGAGGTGTTATAGCAGTTATCGACTTGCGTAACTGCCGGTTTTGAGGTAATCCATAAAGGGGGTCGTTTTTACGGAAGAACGAGAGGTCTTGAGATCGTATTGCGTATAACTGGCCAAGAATCTGAAGTTATAGTTTCTCAATTGACACTATTAACGAAGTTAACGAAGCTGACGATATTGACGAAGTTGAGGAAGCTATCGACGAAGCTCTGGATACTCTGGAAGTTGATAAAGCTAACGATCCTGAAGACGCTCTGGATACTCTGGAGGTTGACGAAGTTAATAATCGTGAGGTGATTGAGGATACTCGGGATCGAGACGTTTTACAGAGTTTTAGGTGACGAAATAGCGCGTTCCTACTACCAAAGTTCTCCTTGCAATACCGGCAGGTCAAGGGTTGAGGAAGGCACCTTGATTTCAAGGCAGGCTGAGCTTTCGGCCGATTTTGAGGTCTCTTTTGCTACTGACGAAGTCGCTGTTAACGTTCCTCTGGCAGTTCCTTATATTGTAGGTGAAGAGGTATCGATTCCTGGCGAAATAAAGCAAAAGGGAGGTCGACCGGGACCTGAGAAGGTGGTATTATCGAAACGTCGGGCTTGTTGTACTCCTCAAGGAACTGAAGTAAGCTTTGGATAACGTCTCCTTGTGAAACGTTAATACCCCAGTTCCGTAGTTATTCCCTAATCTTCTCAAGATAAGGCTATTCAAGCCGGCTGAAGTCCTTAGCCGTAAACGTCTTGAAATCGTTACAAAATTCGCAGAACCACTCGAAGGCATCAGGGCCTGACGAGCTCTTAAAAGCGTCATTTAAGTCATATAGCCTGGCGTTTGTATATTCACGAATCTCACAATCCGTAGCAGTTCCTAAATCGATCCTCCAATAATGTCTTCCATATAGTTTATTCCACGTATCCCAATCCTGGTCCATACTAGATCACGGTCTCTGGAGAGGTGTAAGCGCAGGATTGAGTATGCCTAGCCACTGGTTGAGAGTATTAGTCCGCAGACAGTAAACTCGCGCAAAGAACTAGTAAGCCTTTCAACCGTTGCAAAGGGACTTCCTATTCCCGGGTATTTGCAATACTAACACAGGTCCTGTTCCAATATATATAAGTTCGGTTACCAGTCAATTAAGGCAGGAGATAAGGAAGGGGACTGCCAGTCGATCAAGGTAGTGGAGGTGGCAACTGAGGTCGAAGTGCCGCAAAGAGGGTTTCGTAAAGAGGTTTCGTGGAGAGAGTGTCGAAAAGGCAGTGATTTCGAGAAGGTAGGAGATTGGGAGGGTATTGTAAAGAGGGTCTTGCAAAGAGGGCGTAATTTAGAGGGTTTCGGACTGAGGGTTTAGGGTTTTGGTGCTAAAGCTGGTGCCGTAAAGTTAGTACTATAAGCTGATGAAATACAGGAGCCTCTGACCAATTAAGGTAACTGCTCTTTGATTTCTGGTGACTTGATCAAGTGCTGTAAAGCTGGTGCAGGGGGAGGTAACTACTGGTGTTTCTGATCTGAATCTAGAAACTGATCAGTATCGGTTCCCACCGGTTATACTAAGCAGTCGTCACGTTTTCGTGGAATGCTCATTGCGTAAAGTGGTGGTTTCTTCTTGGTTAAGTGTTAAGTGTCAGGAAGAGTAATCGACACCTTGATGTTAATACCCTTCCCCGGGGGGGGCTAAGTCTAATTGGGACTAGCCACGTAACACGTGCGCGCTGTCACATGACTAGTAATATTTACAATAATACTATACCGACAATAATAATATAATTAAAGAATTATTATATTTATATTATTTAATATTAAATAATAATTTATTAAATTAAAAGGTCTTTTTATAATTAATTATAAATATTAATTTTATTTATATTTTAATTATAATTATTAATTATAATAATAATTAAAAGAATAAATTTATTTAAATAATATTTTTAAATATTAATATTTAATATATTTATAATATATAAAATATTAAAAATCCTTTTTATTTTAAATTTTATAAAATTTAATTCTTTTAATTAATATTAATTATATAATATATATTTTTAATTATTATATATTATAATTATATTTTAAATAATTATTTAATTTTATTAAATAAAAAGTAAAATAAATTCCCTTTTATTCTTTTATTTAATCTTTATATAAATTTTCCTTTATTATAATTTTTTTTTTTAATAATCTCTTTTTAAAAATAATTATTAAAATAATTAATATAAGAAATATTATAAATTATAAAATTATATTATTAAAGGATTAAAAAGAATTTATAATTAATAAAGAGATTATTAATAAAAATAATATATTTAAACTTCTCTTTATAAATATTCTTATATAATAAATTAAATATAATTATTAAAATATTTATAATAATAAAAATAAAAATTTTAAAGTATTTTTTAAAGAGATTTATAATATTTTTAATTCTTAAAATCGCTTATATTAATTAACTTGAAATTAATTAAAAGGCGTGAAATAAAAAGTCTTTCTTAAATAAATTAAATTTATATTATATATAAAATAATTTATTTTTAAATAAATTAAATATAAAAGATAATAATTAATAATATTAAAATTAAATAATTATAAAAATATAATATTATTATTTCTTAATAATATTAAAAGGATTAAAAAAAAATATTATAATATATTTATAAATTTAAAAAAATATAATTAATTATAAATATATTTATAATTATAAAGTATTTATATTTTAAAATTATTTAAATAAAGTTTTCTTAAATATTTTATATTATATATATTATAATTTTAAAAAGTAAATATTTATTTATTATATAAGATTTTTAATTTTAAAATTATTATTTTTTAAAAGTATTTTATAAAAATAAAATTTAAAAGTAATACTTTAAAGTATTAATTATTAAAAATATTTTTATATTTATTATTTTAATTAATATTTAATAATTTGATTATTATTTTCAAATATTTATATTACTTTTATATTATTTAATAAATTAATAAGTTTAAAAAAAGTAATTTTTAATAAAATTTCGAATATTTTTATTTATAAATTCTTATAAAAATAAAAAGAATTTAATATTTTTATTAATTTAAATTCTTTAAACTTTATATTATTAATTATATTCTTATAAGTTTATTTTATATATTTTATATAAATATTATTAATAATTTTAAATTTTATTAAATTAATATTAAAGTTTTTATTTAAGATAATATTATTAATATAAAATTATTTATTAAATTTATATAATAATAAAATAAAAGAAGTTTTTAAAAAGTTTATAATAAATATATAAATATAATATAAAGAATTTAATAAAATAAAAATTAAAGAAAATAATAAAATCTTATAATAATAAAATTTATTCTTATAATAAATAAAAGTAATTTAATTATTAATCTTCTATAATTGATTTTCTTTATTATTAATTCCTTAATTAAAGAAAATAAAATAATTATATAAATGAAATAATTATTTAAATAATTTATATAAAAATATTATATAAATTATTTAATAATTGATTTTTATTATATAATTATAATTCTTATTATTATTATAATATTTATAAACTTTATTTTATATACTTTTATATTCTTATAATATTTTTATAAAAAATTAAAATATTATTTTATTTAATAATATTTATATTATTAATAAAATCGAATATACTTTTATTTTTAAAAACTCTTCTTTTATTATCCTTTTTTATTTTAATATTAATAATACCGAAAATATATTTTAAGAAGATTATATATTATATATAAAAATACTTTAATAATATTAAAATATAAATTATAAGAAATTATAATATTTCACGAAAAACCTTTATTAATATATTTAAATATATTAATTAAAAGTCTCGTTAAAATAATAATTAAAATAAAGATTTTATAATTATATAAAAGAGAATAATTAATAATTTTATTTATTTATAATTAAAATATAATATACTTTTCCTTTAAATTATTATTTAATTAATTATTATTAATATTCAAGTATATAATAATTAAATACTTTTAAATAATTATTAATTTAATAATTAATAAATAAATTAAAATCTTTATAAAATCTTTATAAAATTAATTATAATTATTTAAATTATAATATAAAATAAATAAGAAATTAATAAATAATTTAAGAAATCGAATAAATACTTTAATATATTTATAAAATTTTAAATTAAGAATAAGAATATTTATAATTTTAATAAAATTAATATTCGATTAAAATATTTTAAAGATATAAATATAATCGTTTTATAAAAAGTAAAGGAATTCTTTTTATTTAATTTTAAAATTTATAAATTAATTATAATTAATATAATAATTAAAGTTATAAATTAATAAAGGATTCCTTTTATTATTATTATTTTTAGTTTTTAATATATAAAAATATAATATCGAAATCGTTAATTAATTAATAAAGAATTAATTTAATTATCTCTTATTAAATTTATTAATAATAAATTTATTATTAAATAACTTAAACACTTTATTAAATTCTTAAATATTAGTTTTAATTTTAATAAATAGATTTTTCTCTTTTATAATAATATAAATATTTATCGAATATTTTAATTTATAATTATTATATTTTATAATAAAGTTATTATTATTACCTTTCCCGTTTATTTTATTTATTATATATAATTATTTAATATTAAAGTGTTTTTAATTTAAAAATATTATTAAAGTATTATAATTAATAATATTCTTAATTAATTAGATTTTATATATAATATCACTTTCTTCTTTTATAATTTAATTTAAATTCAAGACAAAACCTTTATTACTAGACTTATTTATTATACTTTTAAGGAATTTAAAATAGTTTCTTTAAACACAAAGTAAATAAAGATAAATATACGAAAATATTATAAATAAATTATTGAAATTAATATTCTTATTAACGATTTAAGTATTTAATTACCTTCGATTATAAAAATCGATAAAAGCTTTAAGTATATTATTTATAAAATAAGACTAAATCCGTTTAATAATCTTATATATTCCTTATTTATAAAAATTATAATTTATATTTTTTAAACTCTTTATTAAGGGAAAGTCTTTAAAGTATATATAAATAACTTTAATTAATATTTTCGTGAAATAATAATAAAGAAATTCTATAATTGAAAGTGTATTTAATTAAATAAAAGATTATAAGTAAAAGACACTTGTGAAATAATTAAAAAGAGAGATAAGAAAAGGATTAAAAAGGAAGTTTAAATTAAGTAAAAAATACTCGATATTATTAAAAAGAAAAAATGAATAGTATTATATTAAACGGATATTATTATATAAAAGTATAAGAAGTTTAAGAAATAAATTATTTTAAATAAAAATATTCCTTTAAATAATTTAAATTATAATATATTCCTTGAGATTATTCTTAATCTTGAAAAGTAATAGTTATTAAATATAATTCAATTATTAAAACTCCCTTTATTATTATTAATTCTTTTATTATTATTAATTCCTTTATTATTATCAATTTCACGAGAGAATAATAATTAATTAAAAGAGGATTTTATATCTTTGAATTAAGAAGAGAATATTAAATTAGTTTTTAATATTAAGAATTCTTTTATAAATATATTTTATATATAAAAATCAAAGAATTATATATAAAATCACTTTTATTAATAATTTTATTATTATTTTTTTATTATAATTAACGAGAATTATAATTATATAATAGAAATCAATTATTAAATAATTTATATAATATTTTTATATAAATTATTTAAATAATCATTTCGCTTATATAATCATTTCGCTTATATAATCATTTCGCTTTTCCCGATTAAGGAACTAATAATAAAAGAAGTTAATTATATAAAGTTAATAATTATAAAAGATTTATTATAATCTTTTTATAAGATTAAAGTCGATTAATAATAAAAGAGTATTCTTGAAATGAAAATAATTTAAATAAATCGAGTATTAAAAGTGAATTTAATAAAGTTATAAATATAATTATTATTAAATGAAAATATACTTAAAAGTAAAATATAAAATAATAATTAATTTATATTAATTTTTATAAGAAATTTAAAGAATATTATATATTTTATATAAAAGAAAATAATAATTTAATATATTAATAATAATATTAAAAATCTTTACTTTATTTTTATTTATTTTAATAATTAAAATATTATAATTAATATTTGATTTTTTTAATCTTTATTACTTTTTTAAAATTAAATAAAATATAATTTATTATATTTTATTTATATTTTAATATTTAAAAATTAAATTTATAATTAATATATATTATATAAATAAAATATATAAATAAAAATTATATTATATTAATTTAATTAATTTTAAAAAGAAAAAGAAAATATAATAAATTTTAAATTTATTTATTTTAAATTTAATAATTATTTATATAAATATTATATATATTTAAAGTTTTTAAAATAATATAATTAAAAATAAATTATATATAATAATTTTTTTATAATATATAAATTATAATATTAATATTATTTATTATAAAAATAATAAAATAATAAATAATTTAATTTTAATAAAAAAAATATTTAAACTTTAAACTTTTAAAAATTATTATATTATAATTTTATATAAAAATCTTTTATTTATATAAATTATATAATTTATATAATTTAATAAATTTTAATTTTAATTTTAAATTTTAATAATCTTTTTATAAATTATTTATTTTAAATAATTCTTTTATATATATAATATATTAAATTAATACTTTTTAAATATAAAATTTTAATTAAAAGTTAATAATAATAATTAAAACTTTTATAATATAAAATAAAAGTTTAAAATTATTTTAATAAAATAATTTAAAACTCTTAAAATTTAAATACTAGTGAGTATAAATTAATATATTTTAATATTATTTATATTATATATTATTAAGATAAGATAAAACGAGAAAGCCCCTTTATACGGCCGTAACCTCACGAGTAAACCATTACATCGCCACTATTAACACCATATCTAGAGACCAGTATGAAAATCCTCACGTTTGATCATCTTAGTAGTTTGTTGTGAAGAAATTGCAGTAGCGTTGACAATTCGTTCAAGCAGATCTATGAGATCAGGAAACGTGATGACCTCCTTTCGTCTGGTCCAACCCAGCTCAAGAGGCAGGCGTTCATTCTCTGTTAAGTGTTTATATTAGTTTGAAGAGTTCATGTTGCGCCTGGGAAGCAGCTTGGTTATGGGGGAATGATCTTACCAAAGAGGTACTCCACCCAAGACCTAGGTACCGTTCCAGACACTCTATCACCAAGAATAAGGATGTAGGCAGCCGACTCTCCGAAGCTGAACTCTTGCCCAGTTTCCGTGAAGCCGAAAGTCGGATTGGTGGCATTTGAAGTGTGCACACGAGCTAGACGAGCATTGGCAGCCATCTGTACATCAACGACAGGTGCTGTCCAGTATGATCTCGTTTCGTCAAAGACTGTCTGGTTGAAGGTGTGATCGTCTCCAAAGTAGAAATCTCCACGACTAGAGGGTCCTGAATTAGTTGCAAAAGGTTCAGGCCATGATGTATCTGGCGTAGACGAACCTTAAGCTTGCATCGTGCTCCAAAATATCATGCCGGTCGAGGTTGTCAAGGGAGAAGGTTGTGGCATTGGGCATAGGATTCGTAGTTATGGCAGCCCGGAATAGGAATTCTCCAAGGGTTTGGTTGATATTGAGAGCTGTGGAAAGAGCGTTGATCGTATCAACTTCAGAAATATTTTTGCCGCTGTGTGGCAAGAAGCCATGGTTTGCCAGAGTGTTTAGCATGGGACAAGGAGCTCGCACTATTGACGGGGAATCCAATCTCAGCATCTTGATCATATTTATTCAAGTTTGTTCATTTAACGATACTTACCATCATCGGGTCCAGGAGGCGACCAAGTGAAAAAATGAGATTGATCCCAAGCATCCGAATCCTGAGCAAACGCTTGGGTAAGGGCCACAGCGGTAAAGAGTAAAGTGAGCTTCATCTTTTAACTAAGTTGATTTGATGATCTGGACCGATTGTCTGTGCTTACTTGGCCTTGTACAAAAGCAAGCACCGGTAGAACCTTCGCATATGTATATATAAATAATCCTCCAATGCCTCCCTTCACTCAAATCTAAGCATACGTATTTGGCGGACCACCGATGAGGCCGCGTACATTGCTTCTTGCCAAGACCAGACTCTATCAAATGCCTCAAATCCTTGTTTTGCTCTCCCATATAATCCATAGAGTGCTTCAATTAGGCAGACAGCAATGCAACATGCTATTATCGCAACGTTACATTAAAGAGTCTTATGTGTGCAGGATAAGCACGGGCAAATGGAACGGCGCGGACCAATAACTCAAATTCAACGACATCCATATTTAATTGCACAGCCCCCCGAAGGTCCTAAGGGGCTGTAGCTTACGCGGCATTTGCGCGGGACTCGGCGGGAGAGAGGGCTGTATCATGGGGAAAATTCGAAAGGATGGACAACCTTGTCACGATCCATGTTCGATCCATGTTCGATCCATGTGTGTTGATGGCCAACATATAGGGGAACTTTGGGAAGCAGCTAGACCTATAGTACTGGGACAGCACAGATAAGTCCTTTTTACTTATCTTGTTGTAATCGTGGTGGTCGAAGACTCTCTCGAAGTCAGGTGATTAGTAAAATGTGAACTCCTCTTCAACGTGTGGCTCTCAGTAGCACCCAGAGGCAAGCTGCCCTGGCCATGTGTTGTTCCATCGTATCACCAAACCCTCTCATAGTAGTTGAGATTGTAAAATTCAAGGAAACTAGCGGCGAGCACGAGTTCTGGGAGCCCTAGATAGCTTGCTCCTGGCGTTCTTGTTCCTAGGCATTGCGGGTACTGGGAGCCCTGGGAGCCCTAGAGTTCCTGGCGTTCTTGTTCTTGGGCGTTGCGGGTAAGGTTACTGGGAGCCCTGGGCAGTCTCGGTAGTCGTTCGCCGCTATGTGGCCTCCGACTCCCTCGCCTTGTATACGAGTTGTGGCCAGGTATTTTAAGGGTGTTTCGTGGGAGGGTCTATGCGGGAGGGTCTGTGCGGGAGGTTGAGGATATACTTTTAAGCGAGAGTGACAGTGTGGGTGAGGATAGGGGTAATGGCCGTGCTTCTTATACGTAACGAACCGAGAACGGGAAGGGTTGCGAGATGGCATACAAGAAAGTGCGACTTTGAACAAAAATCTTAAAAAATCGGGCCCCTTAATAATAGGGGATAAGGGGCAAGTGTTAATATAGGTATAGCTTTTACTTTATTATTTTATTATTATAACTATAACTATCCCCTATTTAAAAATAAGTTGACGCAAAATTAGATCCGGACTTTCCTTTTTGAGGATACTTGACGCTTTGGGATAGTTTCCCGGATCGACGTAGGGACGTTGTGGTTTCTCTCCTATGGTGTTTATAGAAGCTGTGTGGCTGGCGTGTGGTGGCTCGTGGTGCGCCTTTGCCCGATCCGTGCATCAATGCCCCTGAAGCAAAAATGAATTTTGACGACTAATTTATTGGTCTATAATATTGATTCGGTATCTTCACCTGCATGCGATTTCTTATGAATATTTTAGAATTGACTCATTGGTCTATTTCATGTGCGTCGCAGTGGTGTCCCTTTTGGGTTACGGGGAAAAGCGTTGTTATGTGCACCGCCCCTTGAATCCAGCAATCGTATATCACTAAGGAGAGAACGTCGAGCATGGGTTCCTCTGATAACCAAGATATCTCGGGAGGAGCATCTACAGTATCAGGTATGCATTCCCATATATTACCTGGCACCTAGGTTAACAAATCCGAAAGGCTAAACGCTGTTAAAACGATGTTTAGATGAATCCTTACCTACCAAGGTGCTTTAATATATGGTGGAAACTACCCAGAAGGACATTGAGAGAGATATGAGTGGGGCTGGAGATGAAGGAGAGAATTATCACCTCGCCAACTTACTTCACCAGCTTTCGGAATTCTATAGACTTGGAATATGGGTAGTGATAATGCCGCATCAAAAAATTATCTCAAGTTAGCTGTGCTGAAAGGGTCCGCGAGGGCGAGACGAAAGATCCTTCTTCTCTCTACGGTTTCCGATGAAGAAATTTATCAACTCGAGACATCAGAGAAAGTCTCATGGGCTCTTCAACAATTGTCTGCTGCTCTACCAGAAACAATATCCTCTAAATTGAACGTTAGCCTGCTTAGCATGAAGGATCAGTAAGGTGTTGTAGACTTGCTGATGCACTCAATCTCTGAAATCATGGGCACAGTTCTAAAATACCGCATAAAAAGCTCATTAGATGCATATATATGAGACATTGATACGCTAGACAACAATAGAGAGCTCTCAATATCGCTATTTGAAGATGATCATGTCACCTTTGAAGAAGTTCTTCAGAGCATTCAAGATCAGCGTGGTCTCGACGCCGTTTGAAAAGAATTTCTAGACTTTCTTCATCACGCTGGAGCATTGGGAATGCATGCTGTGTTTCGTTTCATCCTGCTCCATGAGAGTTTCGATCCGGACTGCTGGCAGGTAAAAGATGCTCTGCTTTCATGCGTTCGAAAGGAAGATGTGCAGGGTCTTCTTATATTTATGGAATGTGGTGTTGATGTTGAGAAACACCTTGACGATCATGAATTACACAACGCTTCTTTTGTTGGGTGTAATATGATCAAGCGTATCGAACTCATTTTGAAGAGACGCAAAGCTCGTGGCCTGCCAAATTTCAACCACGAGACGCCCCCACAAACAATCGAGCTTCAACAACCAGGGAATGGCCTTACTGTGAGGCTGGAACCTGGTGCGATGTTGCACTCGACAATCATGGCCAACAACTGGGGAGGGTTTTGCAGCCTGATAGCAGAGAATGACGTGGATCTTGAACTAGAAGTCCAAGGCAAAACCGCTCTGGAGATCGCAATATTCTTATGGCGCCCTCTCTTGGCTATCATATTGATATTGATGGGTGATCAATGCAAGAAATCTATGGAGAAGCTCGGAGACTTTAGCCACCCTACTCTTTTGCATTTAGCCTGCAGACCCGTTCGACCGCAGGAATCCTACGAGGGCTACGGCCTGTACTGTGTCAATGAGAACGAGAATTATACCGAAGTTGCCACGCCATTCTCTCCCGAAGTTCCTTTCCATGCATGGAAAATCCTATTGCAGTTTCTTGTGGGTAGCGGACTTGACCTCAATGCAAGCGATGGCGACGGCATTACACCACTTTGGTATCTAGTTAGGGCAGGAGGACATCTGAATCGTGTCCAATTTTTATACAACATGGGGGTTATCCTAGACATCCCTGCTAGTAATGGAGAGACTGTCTTGCACACATGTGCTTATGGCGAGGAAGTATCTTTGGAAGTGGTCGAGTTTATCGTCCAAAAATATCCTCCCAGGGCCATCGATGCAAGCTGGCACCCATCAGTAGAGGGTGAGATCAGTATACTCTCGGACTTATCCCGCAATGGAGAGCTCCATATCTGTCGTCTCCTGATTGCGCGAGGCTCCCGACTCAGTACTCGTGACAGGCTGGTATTCGACAACATGAATTTTCGTCTCGAAATAATGTATTGCCCAGAAGCTGAGATCCCGTCTCGAGATGAAGCAATGGAAAACCTTCTACGAGGGCTTAGAGAAGTCTGGGTCGCTGAAAACTTTGAACCGAAAATCCATCAGCTTTCTGCTCTACATATTGAGAATTCAGATCAGTTGATGATCTTGTTAGACTGTGTGGAGCCGCACATCAACTCTCACGACATCATTGGTCGAAACCGGCTACATCTTGCAGTACTCGAAAACGATGTGGAAGCAGTTCAGGCCCTTCTTTCTCTAAACATCAACCGACACAAGAGTGACTGGGCCGGGCTTACACCACTTCACTATGCATACGCAATTTCTCACACGAGGATCATCGAGCTTTTGGAGGATATTCCGAGGGAAGGAATATCAAAAGCTGACAACGAGGAATGCATAGAACCATACGTTCATTATTCAGGAGTTCCTTGTCGTATATGAAGAGATGGTCCTTCCACATATCGAAAAGGGGGAATGTGTCAGCCTCGGAAGCCGCTACTCCTCAATCACGTTGTGATGATTACTCGGAGGGCACTGAGTCAATTGGGCTTGACCACTGCCCCCCTACTCTCGCGGAAATTAAAGGCCTTTGTTCTCAGCACCCAAGCCTTTGGGCTAAGTATTGCCAGTGTTCCTAGACTGAAATGAGTCGAAAGGCAGTGAAATGGCCAGAAGAAGTTTGCAATAACAGCATGGATGTCCAGTCTTTAGTTGAGTTGTAGCTAGTCTTTAGATATAGTATTATTCACTTGCTTTACCTTACCAATGTGCATTCCTTTTGTGAGTGAGACCAACTCTAGATATCAGGAACCTCCCTTAGATGTTTCTATCCAAATTAATGATAACTGGGTGTTAAGGGAGTTAAAGATCTTTTATAAAGAGAGAATTGCAGAGTGATGAAGTTTAAGTATTGGAAGCTAGCTCTCTCTCCACTATCCCTCTAGCATTTTCATGTTAATAATACTTATTACATGTACCTAAGTCAGGCGAGAACTGGCAAGTCCTGTTGCATTAATGTTGCTACCAACTCGTGCAATTGAATCTATATTTGGAACTGTTCGTATCATGAAGCCTGGACTTTCAGGCAATCAGTGCATTTCCATCCACCCAAATCAGTGCATATTTCTAGTTCTTGAGTCTAGCCTGGCTAGTTTGCACTAGTGGCCTTTCGCTCCTTGTACGAATTTATTCTGACACTTAATCCAACTTCTACTAAGCTCTGTTGCCATCTCCACCGTCTCTTCAACCCGAGACAGAGCCACCAGCTCAAACATAGCCTTCAAAATTCCGATACACAACTTCCTCGCCATATTCAAGTCCCCATTCAACTTCCTAAGCAAAGAAGCAATATCAGCGTTTTAAAAGGGTAGTTTATTAGCTGCTGTTCTCTCATCTAGAGGAAGCTGGGTATGATACGCTGTCAAAGCCTTAAATGTCTCCTTTAAGAACTCAGCCAACGCATTCGCCATGTCCACCACGTGACTCTTTCCTGACGAGGAGGCTTTCTTCGGATATGGTGAACAAGGCAATAATAATAGTCGATACACCTGTCTTACTGGACCTACATTCTCCATATGCTGCTCATGCTTCGTATTCTTAACTGAAATATCGAAACCCCTTGGAAACTCGGACAGATGCGTTTTAAGAAGTTATATAGCTACCGTGAGTGTTTGAAGCCTTTGATTGAAGTTTGATGCCTGCGCTTGCTGAAATGGAGCTCCTGGGAATTTGAGTGAAGAAGACGACCTCTTCCGTATTATCCTCGTCAAATGCGATGCTGAGGTCGGTCTAGATTTTATTGCACACGATAATATGTCCAAGCCCAGACCGGCCTTTGCTGTTGTGGTTGAGAGAAGAGAAGTGGGCTTGTTTGAGTGGAGTATCTTTAGCGAACCGACCGATGTACAGAAGCTCCCACCTCGGCAGCGTAAAAATGTGGGGCCCGATTACTGAGGCTGAGGTTAAGATTGTCGCTTCCATCGATCACAACACAACAACACAGCGATACCAGAATAAGGCCATATCCACAACACCACAACATTCTGCTCCTTGCCCAAGGGCAACTCGTGGTACGCTTCTCTGCGAGTCATATTTTGCGCGATTTGAAGAGAGAGGAGGCGTGTAGGGATGGCAAGACACGCACTCAACGAAAGCGCAACTCTATCGCCACTGTCAACCTCGTCTCCAAAGCCTCATATGCGTCAATCCCGTCGACCACTCGGAGATATCGCAAACAATCGTGCCAGGCAGCTTCTGCCAACAGCCAGATACTGCCCGAAGGCCCAATCCGCTACCATCAGCCCAGATCATCAACGGCAAGAACGGAAAGCCAGTCTCCCAGCGCGGCCGAGAGCACCCACGAAGAGCGAGAGCGAGAAACGAAGTGCGTCGACCGTTGCCTGCACTAATCCCCTTCGCACAAAAGCTCTCTGGGAAGAAGTGATGTCTGCGACACGATCGACGAAGTCTTCAGAAGGGAAGAGGATACACGGCTTGGGTAGCGTGGTTGGAAGAGGACGCGGGAGGGGCACTGGAACTGGGTCACCGCAAGCAAGAACAGCAAGCTCCACCGCTGCATTAGAAGCAGGCAGTCAAAGTCAAACGGCAAGAAGCATGTTCGCGAAGCCGAGTGACAACGATTTCTACGAGTTGGTCCTACTGCCCCGCGGGATTGTTATCAATGGCCAGACACTCTCGATGCTCGCAGCGAAGCATTTCTCGACCACTATACCATCGAGCGAGCAAAGGGCATATTACCAGCAAGCGTCGGGAGGGGCCGAGTCAAGGGTGTGGCTGGAGAAGGATGAGGCCTTTATCACGGACGTGCTTGGCGAATACGGCTGGATGACAAGCCATCGGTCCTCTGAGGCAGAGTTTGCAGCTTACGGCAAGGAGATGCTGATCCGGAGGGAGACGCGACATACACCCAAGTACCAGCCTAGCGAGCAGCGCCGCGCATGGATGACCCATCGGATGGTGGAACTGGTCACGAAGCCCCAGACTGTAAACGTCACCAAAGTGCCAGTCCGGAATCCCTCGCCGTGGTGGACGCCACCACTTCTGGACCTCGCGCAGCCGCACAAAGAATACTCCTATGACATCCGACCCGACTGCCAGTACTGGCTGTCGCTGAACTTCGCCAATCCCGAATACAGGCGGCTCTACAGGGATTTTGTCTTTGAGAACAGCGGGGAGTCCGTCTGCCCATACTTTACCGTGGAGTTCAAAAAGGACAAAGGCTCAGACGAAACGGCCACGAACCAGCTCGCGACTGCCGCGGCTCTCGCTCTCCACAACCGATGCATCCTCAAGCACAGATACCTTCAAGCCTCTAAGCAAGAGCACGGGTGGGCTGACCCGGACACGCAACAACAGATCCGCCACTACGGTCTAACGTTCGCCGGCAGCGAGTACCAGTTCTGGTGCATTCAGCCGGATGTCTCGCAACAAGACATCAGCACCAGCTGGATCTGGCGTGGCTGCACGATGGAGAACGTTTCGCGTGGCACATTGCAGGGCGAGGCCGAGGTCGAGGACTTTATCGACTGGGTTAATGAAATATATCGGTGGGGGCTCACGGTGTACGGGCGAGCATGCGAGGCGGATGTAAAGGGTTGCATTGATCACGGGCCGAGTGGCATTCGGACCTCTTCTGCTGCTACTATAGTGGGTGAAATGCTCGGAGGTGCTTCGATAGAAAAATAAAAATAAATATTCATCTAATATCAAACCGAAATTCCCGACTATTGTAAAAGGCATAAGGGGGGTCTCCAGTTTCCATTAGCCTGACCTAGCAGGCTTGATATTCTGTCTACACCTAGGGTTGGGGAAGCAGCTGCCAGTTTCTCCTGCTGCTGTCGCACATGGTATATTCCTAAGGGTCAGTTGCACAGATTGGCATTATTCTCCGAAGGGTGAGAGCATGCGGGCGCAAGAAGTATTGACGCCTGTTTTGGAACCTTGGAGACTTGATGTGACTTTGCAATTGGAAAAAAAAAAAAAAAAACCTCGCTGGCATCAACAGTAAGTGTAATGGCATACATATAACCAAGCGTAACCGGCACATTGCAATCGGAACGTTGGCAAAGGAAGCTAGCCAGTACCCATATACTTTAGTACTGGGCGTAATAATTCCAAAACATTGTCTGGAATATTCTGTTTTAACAGGGGGAATCAGCTAATAGCACTCTTGGATTTTGCTCATCTACTACCTCTTAAGGTAAAGGGGAACTTTTATGTCTTGGAATTATTATCCCTGATACGAAGTACGAAGATCGCGGCATAAAATGACGGGATTACAGGGGATTTTGTGCTGTAATTTGACTACAGGGCCTGCTTTTAGTAGACCCATCCACTGAAAAGTCAAACAATGCCCTATTCTTTTAGGGACCTGCCCTGAAAATATGCTCTCAGCCACGGACAAGGGGTACCACACCTTTTTAGGGCTCATCCCCTGTAGAACAGGGGGCTGGCTCGGTAAATAAGCCTATAGCTAGCACCCGTAAAGGTCTCAGCGCCATAGTTGCTCTACCAGCAGCGCTATAATCCTTGGATGTCTCACAGAGTCTCTTAGCGGCCGTTCAGGGCGTAGACGCTAGGGGTACAGGGGCCTATAGTGGGCACAATCACTAAATTCTCAAGTTCCAGGGCATTGAGAGCGCAAAGGCCCTGTAATCCCGTCACTTTATGCCGCGATCTTCGTATAGAATTTCCAGTCAAGACGGTGGTACCTTTTCTAATGCTATCGTTCTCGAGAGCAAGGCAAAATGTGTTAAGGATCAAATCCGCAGTAATAACGTTTTCAGTAGTCAGCAGTGGGTGAACCGAAATAACAAAGGTTCCGTGCGAGGGAAGCGCTGTAACCTCCTGGTGGAAGGTGCGGGCGAGGCCGATAGTTGTCTACTTCCCCTCTTGCAGTGGTTTCCCCAAGCCGACACTGAAACCTGCACGGATATGGTATTGTGGGCAGCCAATATCTACAAGGCTTATTTTCCTTGTTTGAAGAGCTTGAAACTCGCTTGAAACTGAAATGTCCTGTGTGAAATATGATTTATCGTTGAGAGCTTGTGAGGCTCGCTAGGAGATTTGTCTTTGCCAACATTTAGTCATTTGTTTGGATCAGAGCGGGACAGCGTTATCATGAGCTGAGCACCCTATAGGACACCTATGAGGCCAGAGTGGCTTAGTGGCTGCAGGCTCGTCTGATTGATATGGGATTGCCGTTGTATTACTTTGCTTGAAACGGAAGTCCCATTACTCAATGCCAAGCCCGCCACTAAACTTCCTATGGTTGGAGTTCGATTTGAGAGCGGAAGACAAACGACAAAATAAGGAATGAACAAGCGAGCTGAGCCACTGAAGTGGTTATTATCGGCAAGTGCGTCTTTGGTTCAAATACTTAGACAGCCGGCACCCACTGGAGTCAAATTCGGTTGACTATATCTCTCAGGCTGCGCAATAAGTCAGTCAGTCAGTTATCAGCTGAGGATATATTCGAACTGACTGATTACGAACTGACTAATTAAAACCTTCAACTGACTGACTGACTGAAGTCGACTGATCAGCCGCTGATCAGCCATGAGGTTATATTAAAAAAATCATGAATTTTAATCTGAATCTTCTGAACCCCAGTCGATGACCGCCGCGTTATAGGCTCGTGATATCTGAATTGCCCCCCTCCTCTACCAGTTATTTAGGCATTCCTGATGCCATAACAATTCCCTTGTTAGCCGTGAGCTTTCAGGGGTAGTCTGTTTTGCACATGATGAAAATACCCGCTCGCACTCCGAGCTCATGGCCGGAACAGCTAGGAAATCGAACGCCATACACGCTAATTGAGGCCATTCAGACTCCTTCGATCGCCAGTAATCCATGATAGCAACGCAGTTTTTGGGTAATTCGTTAACGGATACAGGTCGATCGTCGTATAGCGGCTCCTTAAAAACGTAAGGACTGTATCCAGCAGGCAGGTCCTCCCTTGGAATGGCATATGGATTATAATTCGTATTGTATTGTGGTGTAAGGCGTATACAGGTATCACGAAGGATAGGATCACGGCGTTTCTCGCCCGGCATCATGCGACCGAAGGCATTCGGAATCGACGACTGAGACGTCGTAATAATAGAGGTTGATCGCGTAGATCGTGAAGACGGTTCAGGGGAATACAAATCCATATTAGAAGACGCCATTTTGATGGTGTTGATGATTTAAGGTACAGGATGAAGAGTTTTCATGATAATTATGGTCTGGAATACCTAAAATATAAGGCTGTTCAGGCTCAACTTGCATAATAAGGTGTATATTAAGTATAAAACCTTATATAATAACGGGGGAAAGACCCTCCGAAGGCACTTCGAAATCACAAAATTTCAAGACCTCAACTGATCAGCGGCTGATCAGCTGAGCATATTACGAACTGACTGACTTACGTTATTTTATAACCTCAACTGACTGACTGATAACTTATTTTTAAAATTTTAATCAGCGCTGACTTAAGTCGACTGACTTATTGCGCAGCCTGATATCTCTGCTTGATTGTGCATATTCAATCTAGTGCCCAGAACAAGTCGACGACAAGCCCAACGCAGGGAAGCTATTACATTTTTGAGTTTGAAAAGAATGATGACTTCATCATGAGGCTCAACAAGCTCAATGTGGCGATTCTGGGGATATCGGTGGCGGGGCCGGTTAGGGCGGCGGATGAAGTGGTAGAGTATCGACAATTCCTCGAAACCTGGGTGCAGCCACTTGAGAAACGGGACATTACTTGCACTGGCTCTGCTGAAGGTAAATAAACTCTACTGATATCATCGTTCCTGATTAATGACCATAACATCCCTACGCCGATCCGGGAAGCTATCCCAAAGCGTCAAGTATCCTCAAGAATGAAGTCCCGAACTTAATTTTACATCAAATCATCTTTAAGTATAGCTTTAATAATTAGCAAATTAGCAAACTAATAAACTAGTAAACTAGAAGTTATTATTATACTAGCCCCTTATCCCTTATTATTAAGGGGCCCGATTTCTTGATATTTTTATTAAAATCTAGACTTTCTTATATGCCATTTCGTTACCTTACTCGCGCTCGCTTCTCTTTACGCAAGACGCACGGCCATTACCCTTACCCTTACCCCCCGCCGTCTCAAGAGCTTGAAAGTATATCCTCACTTGACGCACAGACCCTCTCCCAAACCTGAAACACCCCTTAAACGCCTGGCTCGCAAGGCCACAACTCGCAAATAAGGTACGGAGGTCCCGGCCATAAGTCTTGCAACTACCAGGGTTAACGCCACTTCTCGCTTATAGTAGCAGGGGTGTTGCACGGCAACGAAGGGTCGCTGTAGCTACAGGGCCATACACGCCTCTCATGGCTCCAATATAGCGCACAGGCCCTAGAAATATCGCTAAAGCAGGTGCTCCTTCAGGCTTTCGAGCCCCTAAGCGTTGTTGCTGTGCCAGACCTATGTGGCGTCCTGAGGCTTGGCGCTCACCCCTGCCGGTTGCAAGACTTATGGCGGGGACCTCCGTATAGGCAATGGAGTCAGAGGCCGCGTAGCGGCCGGCAATTGCGTAGACTATCCAAGAATAAGAACGCCAAGAACGAGAATACCAGGAACAAAACGCCCCGCAAGCATAACACCCAGCAGACACAACGCCCTTTAACACTTTAAGGTAATAACCTATAGGCCCTGCTCCCTATAACATGACTTGTAATATGGCCTGTAGCATTCCCACTGCACCAGCACGCCCAGGACTCGTCCTCGCCCCTAGATACTATAAAAATCAGTCCTACCCTCGGCAGGCGCGGGAGACCCCGCTTTACTAACTCGATTCTGTAATCTGGGCCACAAGTAATAAGATCAGCGCTCCACTTGAGGTCGTCTCTGCATAGGTTCTATTATTACACCTTTCCTTACAATTAAAAATAAGTTCATTCCATTTTACTAGAGGGGGAGCAGTCTAGAGAGAAGTATTAGTTACCCTCCAAGTCTCCTGGGAGGTAAAATCCCAAGGACGACAATCCTATACGTAAAGTCAAGTATTTCTCTCGCGAAATCCATCAACCCTAGTCGCGCGGACAAAATTATTATTTAAGATTATATTATTTTATCGTTTTTCGTAATCTCCATTCCACACCTCGCTTAAAGATATATCTTCATTTATTCTTATAATTCCCACGACTCCCCGTTTACTCTTAAAATCTGCAAGGGAGTGAGTCGGCGCGAAGTGTTAATGAGCTGC
The DNA here is from genome assembly GCA_002865625.1 of Hyaloscypha hepaticicola. Taxonomy (NCBI): domain Eukaryota; kingdom Fungi; phylum Ascomycota; class Leotiomycetes; order Helotiales; family Hyaloscyphaceae; genus Hyaloscypha; species Hyaloscypha hepaticicola. The sequence goes on from KZ613544.1 coordinate 157,646, forward strand.
CGAGCTTATTAATTAAAAAGGTATAAATGCCCTTGCTAGAAAACCACTTAAAATACAGTTTAAATAACGCCCTGCCAGAAAACCACTTAAAACGCAGCTTAAATAACGCCTTGCCAGAAAACGAGCCCTGTAAAGCGACGCGCTGGAGACACAACGCCCAGGTCACTGCACTGTGCTTGTTGTAACCTGTTAAGTGCTGACGGTATCCGATTTATAAGATCGGGTCTCTATACAACGACTTGCACTGCTAATCAAACATGCTGTTATAACAACCTGTTTGGTATCGTAACATGCACCCCATACGACGCTATATGCTGCGATTGGCAAACAGCTCTCGGGTGGTGTCCACAGAGCCTTATTTGCACTAACGATCGGTACGCGGGTACGGGCTGTGACACAAGATATACACCCCCTGCGACTACTATATAAACAACAACATATCAACCATTGACGCCAACTCTGTCACCTTCGCAGAGTGGGAAGACGTCCAAAGCCTCGTATTTGAAAGCGGTCTGAGTGATGGACATTGTTAATTATTTGAGTTCGCTCTAGGCACCTCGGAAGGATCCGGCTCCAATCCGTTTTCAGCCGGCAGCATTGCCGGCATTGCGGTCTTTATAATTTATTCAGTTTTGAGTTTAATATTTGGTATTACCTTAAAGATCTGGAAGCATAAAAAGAAAATAAAGCAAGAACAAGTATAAAATACACAAAATATATAATAATTTTTTAATTATAAGAGTCGATTCGCTTTTCTTTACTCGCTTTACTTTCAATTAAGAAAAACAAGTATCTCGTAAAAGCGAGTGTTTTATAAAAGTAAATATTTTATTAAGATTTATTAAATAATAATTAATTTAAAATTAAAATATTAAAAGTTAAAAGTTTAAATAATATTAATTAATTTTTTAAATTAAAAGTAAAATAATTTAATAAATAAAATATTTATAATAATTATAATTAAAAATTAAAACTTATAAAATAAAATATAATTATATAATATAATTAAATATATATTATAAATAAAATTTATTTAAAAACTTTAAAAATTTATTATAATTTTTTTTAAAAAAAATTAAAATTTAATATATAAATATTTAAATAATAAAATTAACTTTTTAAAGAAATAAAATAATATTTTATTTTAAATAACTTTTATTTAAAAAATAAATTAATAAATATATTTAATAAAATCTTATAAAACTTTTAAATAAATACCTTTTTTAAAATATATACTTTATTTACTTATATTATATTACCTTTTAATAAAACTTGAGTCCGGTTAGTTACCTCGTCACGTGACTCTCCGGAGTGGCAAGCTCCTAAGCACGGCCTCCGAAAAGCCTCGCTCTTTTCAGATCTGTCTCTAGAGAGCCATAGTCTCTGAAGAGCCACGGCCACTTTAACATGGCCGTTGCAGAGCCGCTCACTCTTCAGCATGATTGCTCCAGAGCCACAGTCTCTGCAGAACCATAATGTCTTTAACTTAATCTCTGTAGACTTTTTGTCTGTAGAGAGCTGCGCGATATCATATCGAAAAGAGATACAAAACACAAGCATTCGCTCTTATTCCGCTCGTTTCATATATATACGCTCATCCAAAGAACATTTACATATATGTTAGTTACATACTACTTTATATAATAGCTTTGAGAATACAAGGGACCTCTTCCCACCCCACATTTTATACGACACTAATAGCCTAATTACAGACCCTTGCACCCCTGTTGCACCTGGATTGTATGTTGTTACCTCAGGACCAGATTACATCCTTGGCCCTTTGCATTTGTTTCAGCTGTATCACGTGGTGTGAACTTCTGCCTGAAATATTCTAGCAATCTGGCTCTTAATTGCATCCTTATGCTGCGCACTTCTCGAAGAAACTTGACCGAGGAAGTCAGACATTATCCCCCTTTTACTTCTCTGATTTCGCGATTTCTTACTACCATTACCATCGCCTTCAGGCTCTTGTTGGTGGAATACTGTGCTCTGAAAAAACGGATACGCAACACTTGAACTTGTTCCGACTTGTCAAATTTTTTGGTACCCCATGGTTACGCTCACATACAAGCCTCTTGGGAGCACCCAGGGGTGGGCTATGATCAGGATCATTTCTGTCAGCCCTCTGCTGAGTGGACTGGGGTTACTTCAATTGACATTGCAATCAGTTCCGTTGGTACAACGGAAGTCGATTGCGTTGGAAAACTCTGAACCCGTCACGTCAACTACAATTCAAACGCAAGAAGACACTCAAGTTCGCTACAAGACCCTATCATACACTTGGGGTCCTGAGACACCCTCTCACGTCATTCTGGTCAATGGATGCGAATTCACGGTTCGTGAAAATCTGTATGGTTTCCTGGACTGTTGCCGGCGAAGGGCCTGGTCGTATCCTCTCTGGGTAGATCAGATATGTATAAACCAGAATGATGTTAAGGAACGCAATTCACAAGTATCTATGATGGAAGATATATACACCAACGCCAACGAAACGTTCGTGTGGCTCGGGTACGCAGATGAACAAAGCGATCGCGTTATGCAATGGCTCATCAGCTATGATGACAAACACGATTTCTCAATTTCGGATCTCGAATCACTTTGGAGCCGATCTTACTGGTCACGGCTCTGGATCTTTCAAGAATTATGGCTCAGTCGAAAGATATCGGTAATATGTGGCGAGAATGTAGCCCCTTTCTGGAAAATTTATGATTTGTGGAGTGAGTTGGTTCAAAGCGACAATCCGAGATTGCATCCCAATAAATTTGTCTGGGGCCTGTATGTCGCCCTTATTCCAAGTCACTGGGGCGCTGAGACCGGAGACTTTGGAAAGCTCGACTTACTTGACTCACCAGTCAGAATGAGAACACTACTTGGACTGCGTCCGCACCAGTGCTCCAATCCTCTGGATAAAGTATACGGTGTGCAAAGCGTTTTTCCGGCCACTTACCGAGTCCATGTGGACTATAATCGATCAGTCGATGAACTGTTCTGGATTTACATTGTTCGGAACGCTCCATTTACCGCTCTAGAGCAGCTACCTTGGGATCCGGAGGAGTATAACGACTTTGAGGACTTTGTGTCTATCATGAAGGACATCTTCAGATCTGTTAATCCACTCTTCTCTCAATTTGAGTCTCTCCTATGGTCAGAAATCGGAAGGCGGTCCCTCAAAGTGAATACACGTCGTGTAAATAAATTGCTGCATCTGATGCATAAGAACTGGGAGGCAACAGATGGGAGGAGCTTAACCACGAACAGACATCGAAGATGGAAACGTGGCCGTCCTGGGAGACTCGTAAGAACATCTGGACAAGCCGAAGCAACTGTTGAGCGAAATGGCCAAGTACTGTCAATCTTGTGATCGATTCTTCACTAGTCAGTGGGCACTGCAGCAGCACCTAACGGAGGCGATCGGTCCTTTAGCCACCAGTAAGCTCTCAACCAGTACATCAATTGCCCAGCCCACGCTGCAGTGTCATGATCAGAGTGAGATCCTATCGGCACAAAGTTGCTAGGATGAGCGAAAGCACATGCAGTGAGTAAGCCCTGTTCAGCTGCAAAATCGACGTTTGGTGCTCAACTCATTCCATCCTATCTGACGCTTTCACTTCACTCGCCTCCCTTTTTCAATGTGCACAGCGTCTTTTCCTACGAAACAAATTGGAATATTCCACGCTCTCAAAGTAGCACAACTGGAGTAAAAGCTGATTCAATTCCCTCAGCTGGTGGAGTCTGCGACTCTTGGCGGAGGTGGTCTAATTGTTACGGAAACAAGCACAGTGCAGCGCCCTGGGCGTTGCGTCTCCAGCAAGGTTCCTTGGGCATAGTTATATGGCAGGGCGTTTCTGGCAGGGCGTTTCCTGGCAGGGCGTTTTCTGGCAGGGCGTTATGGTTCACGCGTTCCTTAAAAGCATGAAATTAATTAATTAGTGAGCTCGTTCGCTTATCGGCGCTTCGCGCCGACAAGCTTATTCGTAAATTTAAATCAAAGAGCGAGAGGAGTGAGTGAGTGAGAGTGAGAATGGTGGAGTAGTAAGAGCGGTGGAGTGGGTATACGCGAAAATGAGGATATAGTTTTACGCGAGCTAAGGGTGGGGGTCAAGTGGGGGTAAGAAAGTGGGGAAAGGGATGTGCACCTCAGGGCCCGTTTGGATTCGATACTCGTTACGAATACCAGTATTTAAATACTAGTATCCGAATACTAGTATTCGTGTTATTTAAGCCCGTTTGGCAAAGATCCGAATATTGAGTAATATTTTAATTATAGAGGTTTCAAAATAACCTCCACTAGCCTATTAAGCCTCAATCCTTCAGTCTTATTAATTTAATAATTTCATCTCCATATTGTTTTTATTAATTGATCCTGATACCTCCTTGATTAAATAATTTATTATTAATAAAATGCCGCGCCCGAAATGAACTTTCAAAATGAAAGATATCGCGATAACCTTATTCAAAATGGAATGACTAGATGAACTGAAGGTTATTCTTATTGAGATTATATAATATTATATCGAAGGAGGAAAGCTTGTGAATAATATGTTTAAAGTACAAGATTATATAGTGATTACTATTAAAATACAGTCCTTATACATCTCTCTTAATATTAATCTTATTTGTAATATCATTTCGGGAGTTCAAATCAAGGAGTATATTAAATGGATAAGTATATACTTTTTTATTATTAATATATTATTAATTTTATATTTAATTCAAGAAGAAATATAAGTTATGGATTATATTAAAGGGAATGACTGGTTTTGGATAAAAAGCGGAATTGAATTTAATATAAGTAAAGGAAGAGTATTAAAATAATCTTTTAAGTAATCTTAAAAATAATATTAATTATTAATAATTCAAGACATATATATATTATTAAACACTGGATATTAAAGAGTTTTTAAATCCTTATTTTATAATTAATAAATATATTTATACTTTTAAATTAATTAAAATTATAATAATAAATACTTTAAATTCGAATTTAAAATAAAGAGTATTTGATCTTATTATAAAAGATAATAATTTTAATAATTATATAAACGAATTTAATAATATTATAAGGGATTTCTTTTTAAATAAAATTAATTTTTTAAGGGATTTGAATTATAATTCTTTAATTAATCCATTTGTGAATATCTTCGAGTTTAACGAATTATTTAATTAATAAAATATATTATTTATTATATTAAGATTAACTTTTATAATATTAAATTAATTTTAATAAGTTAATATATTCAAATAACTTCGCGTAAAAGTGTTTAATATAAGAATTATAATAAGAGAATAAAACTTTTGACTGGAATAAGTCTTTTAAAAGCAATTAGTCAAATTGTAAATATTATAAATAATACACTTTTATAAAGAAAAGAAGAATTCTTATTAAATAAATCAATTTATTAATAAACTCTTAATATTATTTATAATACTTATTAAAAGTATATAAATAAATTTAAATAAAAAGAATAAATAATAATTTTATTATATTTTAATTATATTTCAAGTATATTAAAGGAAATAATCTATTTTATTATTCACTTTATTATAAATATATAAAAAAGATTAATAAGAATTAAATTTATTAAATATATATTAAAGGATATATTTAATTATTTTAAAAAAATATATAATTTAAATAAAAATAAAATTATAAAAGAATAATATATTAAATAAAAATAAAAAATATTTTAAAATATTAAATATAAAATTTAAAAAAAATAATAAAAATAAAAATAAAGTATTTGAATTTATTATTAATAAAATTAAAAAAGAAATTAATAAATAAACTTAATTTAAAAATTATTAAATTATTTTTTTCCTTTTTACTTTTTTTAAACTTTAAATATTAAATAATAATTATTTTAATATTCTCGTTTATTTATTAAAATATAATATTATTAATTAATTAATTAAAATTAAAAGATATTTATTATACTCGTTTATTATTTCTTATATAATATTATTAAAATTTCAAAATTAAATTTCTTTATATTTATTAATTTAATATTTATAATTTTTAATATATTTAAATATATTTTATTTATTCTTTAAATTATAATAAATATTAAGGATTTTAATATATTAATTATTTATTAAATAAATTCGTTTTTATATATTAAATTATAAAATCTTGAAAATTAAAATTTAAATATATTAATAAATTATTTAATATTATAAAAAGTTATATATAAGTGATATTAAGGTTTAAATAAAGGCCTTTAAGTAATTAAGACTTCGCTTTTATATTAAATTACTTTTATAAAATAATAATATTATATTAAAAGTATTATTTTTAAATTCACTTAAAGTATAATTTTTGAAATCCTTTTTTTAAATTTATATTTTTTAATAATTATTATTAAAATTAAAGTTTAAATTATATTAAAAGATATATTAAAAGTAAGAGATTAATATTATAATAAAATATTTAATTTGACTTTTTTAAATACTTTAATTAAATTTTCTTTAATTAAAGTAATATTTAAAATAATTTATATAATATTAAATTAAAAATCGAAATTATATTTAATTAATATATAAAATAATTCAAATTCAAGTCTTTAATTTAAATTATAAATTAATATATTATATATATTTTTATATTAAAGAATAATATTTTATTATTTTAATCTTATTCTTAAAAAAATAATTTTATTTTTATTTCATTTTTATTATTAAATTTGTTTTATTTTAAAAGTTAATATAAGTTTATTATTATTTAAATATATTCTTTATAATTTAAATATAAAAAGTATTTATTTTTTAATATATAATTAAAGATATTATTTCTTTATTTTATTCTTTTAATTTATTTATTTTAAGTTTTTTTATTTTAAAAATATTATTATTTATAATATTATATTTTTAAATAAAATTATATAAATTATAAATAATAAAAATAATCCGCGATTAAATTAATAAATTATATTTTATTAATATTTAAAGAAAGAGAAAATAATATTTTAATACTTTAAAAATTCTTTTAATCTTATTCTTTAATATTAAATATTATAAATTAAAAAGCTTTTAATATATTTTAAGAATATTTTTAATTATAATAATTTTATATAAATAATATTTTATTTTTTTAAAAGAAATAAGAATATTTTTAATATTAATATATTTTATATTATTTAAATAATATTTATTATTAAATACTTTAAAATCTCTTTTTAAAAATATATTAATTAAAATCTTTTAATTATTTATAAAATCCTCTTATTTTAAATATATAAAATAAAATTATAAATTAAAAGTATAAATTATAAATATATTATAAAAGATAATATATTAATAATTATAATTATAATTATTTTTTAAATATAATTATAATTAAATTAATTAAAAAAGATTATAATTATAATTAAATTATAATTAAATTATAATTATATTGATTATAAATTCACGTGACCCACGTGACCCGGAAAACCTTCGACTTAATGACTATTAAAATAAGTTTAAATTTAATAAGATTTAATAAATATTTAATATTATCTTTTTATTTTATTAAGGATTATTAAATAATATTATTATAAATAATATATCACGTGAAACACTTTATATCACATGACTTTCTATTATATAAACGCATTATAATTATATTTAATTAATTATATATTTTATTATTTCTTTTTTCTTTATTTTAATTATATATATATTATAATAATATTACTTTTATATAATATTAATTAAGGATTAAAATATTTTAATTTTAATAAAATTATATATTTTAAATAATTATAATTATAATTAAATTATAATTATTTTTAAAAAAATAATTATAATTAGTTTTTTTTTATAATTATAATTAAATTATAATTAAATTAAAATAATTATAATTAAATTAATTAAATTAATTATTTTTTTAATATATTAATAAAAGAAGAATCCTTTATAATTCTTAAAAGGAGTTTATTATTTAATATTAAAAAAGATATAAATATAAGTCTTATTTAAAATATTAATATAATTATTAAAATAAGAAATAAATCGAGAGTCTTTTATAATTCGAGAATAAATTATTATATATATATTAAATTACTTTATAATATATTTAATATAATAAGTATTTTATAAAAAATTTTAAATTTATAATTAATAATAATTCTTAAATATTAAAATATATAAATAAATATTAAAATATTATTTTCCTTAACTTTAAAAACTTCTTTTGAATATAATAATTTAATATTAATTAATTAATAATATATAAGAAAATATATATTTTCTCTTTAATAAAAATATATTTAAATAAATATAATTTTATTTAATTAATATAAAATTCAATTAATTCGTTAAATGACTTGAATAATATATATAATTATTCTTAATATTAATATAAATAATTATATTAAAAGAGATTATTAGTTTTATAAAAGTCTCTTTAAAGAAAGGTTCTTATAAGAATTTTATTATAATATATAATTTTCTAATAATTAATATTATTTAAAGTAATTTGAGTAATAATTAACTCGAATTCGACATTGAACTTTATTTAAAATAAGTTATTTAAAGTCGTGAATAATATAATTAAATTATATTTTTATAAAGTATATATAAACTTTAAAAACTTTATCTTTTTAATACTTATAATAACACTTTAAGTAAGTATTTAAACAAGTGAATATCGAAAAACTTACCTTTAAAGGAGAGTTTAAATATTTAAATATTTGAATATTAGTATTTGTTATTTAATATTCGAAAATAACCCAAACGCGTTTTTCGAAATATCCGAATACTAGTATTCGGATACTACTCTAAATACTAGTATCCGTAACGTGCTAAACGGGCCTTCAACCAATTCTCGTGTGCACGGCTAGGGGCGACGCGTGGGCTGAAAGAAAAGCTTAACTTTAGCAAAAATCCCTTAAAATCGGCGATTTGAGGTCTGGGGCGGGAGGCTTGAGGGGGGGGGGGGGCAGAGGGTGAGGGAATGGATTGAATGTTAAATAGAGAGGAATGGAATGGTATTGGTATTGTGTATTCCCCCCCTATAAAAGAGAGTTGATGCCAAGCGGAGCACACGCTTTCCCCTTTTGGAACCGTATCGCTGAATTGGATTAAGCGGGCACGGACTCCCGCGACTAGCGAACCCCGCTCTCTTTTAGGAGTGATCTAATCGAGTTCTTCTAGTATCGAATATGGGATACGGCACTGTTCAGGAACGCTCTTCAAAAACACATAAGTATTGTATATACTAACTATCTGTTTGTAACTGGGTTTCGTCCTGCTATTATACCTGCTTTCAACTTCGTATATATAAGACAGTAATAGTGTCTATAATGGAGGACTCTTTTATACCTTCTAAGGCATATAACAACCTTCCATATATTCTGGACATTGCAGAAGTTCCTAAGAAGAATCGCAAAGACATCGATGACCTCCTATCCCTGTTACACAAGTATAGAATACCACAAGGCATTCGCGTGAAGCTTGTCCACAAGCGCTTTGACACAGAATCAGACGAGGTAATGATGCTCAGGGATACAGCCCTATACAAAACCTCAATTAAAACACCACTTTTAAGCGAGCTCTCGAAAAACACGTCTGAATAGTCAACATGTAATCCACTTTTCAGTTAACTGCTAATTACTCAATAACTACTTATTATCCTAACTTCTAATCACATATAATTCGAGTTCCATATGCCAGGAGGGCATGTATCCAAAAGATTACAAGGGTAACTGCCCTTTATAGAGAATTCAGTGAAACGAATACATCGGCCTAACAAGAATACTCTTGACACATTTCAATAGATATAGACTCCCCTTCGTCAGGATAAAAGGTCTAAGAAGTATCCAGTTCAGGCTAGAATATCTCCTGAATCTATTATTTAATAGATAGACCCTGTAGATACTCCAATTCCGATTATCAGTACTCCTATTCGCGATATTCCAATCTCCCTATTTGCCTTCTCTTCTCCTGTCAAGTCTACGAAAACAAGAGGTCCTGTCCGGGTTAAATTCGATCCTATTATCGAGTAGAATACTTACTATATTATTATAATATACTTTATTACTATAATTAATAGTATTTGCAAAGACCAGACCTTTATAAAGATAATCGATATTAATAACTCTAATCGCGAATTGTTATTTAATCTATAAATCTTCCCTTTCCTTAAATATATTAAATAATAGTAGAAGATTTGTTAGTTTCAGGATCACGAAAAACCTCATTGGGACTCTTGAATAGTCAAGATTAGAAGCTTAAAGGCTCAGAATACTATTATTATTAATAATAATAATATCTAGTATAGTCTCTTAATAAGACTTTATTAGATAGAAAGGAATGGGGAACGGGATAAGAAGTTCTATTATTAATTATATATTAATACTACCTTTAACTATTTCGATTACGAATAGAGTCCTCCTCTTCTTAATTTAAAGGGTAAAGCTAAAACCAAATCCAAACCTTATACTATCCGTGTTATATATCTCGAATCCCCCATTAAGCTCTCAAGTGACTATGAGATTAAGAATATATTTTAAGATAATAAAGATAATAATATCAAAGTTCCTCAAAATACCAAAAAGACTCGAGACTTGATTATAAAATAACAATTTCGTGAGAAGGCCTCTCGCGATAAGTCTCTCCCTGTTCAGAAGTATATCCGTTAATAGATATTCAAGTATTATATTTATACTAATCTTAATTATAAAAATAGAAACTAGTATTATTATATAATAAAGTTATCCGGTAATTATCACGAGATTATATTCAATAATCAAATTAAGTGAACTAGATTAATTAGAATATTCTTAGATATTACAATTAATATACTTCTAATAGACTAGATTAAGGAATATCTAGAAAATATAAAATTAATAGAAAAGAAGAAATAATCCAAGGGTATAAAAAAGGATATAAAGAATAAATAATCTATTCCCTAATCTACTCTCTAACCTGTTCCATTTCAAGTTCAATTAATTATTATTTAATAATCTATTCCCGTTCCTATTCTATAATTATAATATATCCCTTCTCGAGTATATTATAATAAATACTCTCACGATAAACCAAGATTTTAATAATAATATTACTCGGCCCCTTCTTAACCTCCCTTGTCCCCGATCTATTATCCTATTACGGATCTTTTACCCGAATTCCTAGAATATATACTCGTTGGGAAGGCAGGAAATAATATAGAAGAGTAAAGGATTAAGAATACTTTTGATATTATTATATAATAAGGATTTTAGCTTGATAATTTAAAGGCTAATATAATAATTATAATCCTTAATCAGAATAGCATTCCAGGTAGAATAGTTCTTAATATTTAATAAAATATCTCTGGATTCTTATATAACTGGAAAGTATATTAGGAAATTATTTAAGATCTTCAAAATATAATTTAATAGATTCCCGAATATCTCGAATATTCCGAATACTCTAGACCTATTCTACAAGGATATATTATATATATATCGAGTTATATACCAGATTATTCAAAAGGGGATTATGAATTTTATAGTCCGGGAGGGACAGGAAGTAGTGATTATTATAGAAGGAACTAGTAAAAGTATTCTTGATTTTATATTTACTTATTTCATTAATCTTATTACCTTTAATTCAGAATATTATATAACTTTTATATATATTATTTCAAGAGGATTTTTTATAAAAATATTAAAAAGTACAAAAAAAAAACACTTAGAATCAGTTATAAAGTAATTATATTTTTAATATATATAAGAAATTTCGATTCACAGGTTTCTATATAATATATATATAAATTCATATCTCTATATTATTAATATATATTATAGGAATATTAAATAAGTGAATTATTCTTGAAAAATTTAAATTATTCTCGAAAATTACAGATTATTCACTAAAAAAATCGAATATTAGATATAAAGATAAGATTCAAATAATAAGGTACTTAGAATAATAATAAACCCCGTATAGAATATACCCAAAATACTCCTAATTGTCTAGAATACCCTATATATATACATTTCGAAAATATACTTGTACTTTATAAACTATTTCAAGCCCAGTTCCACACTTTCTAATCGCCCATTCGAGATAATCCCTATACATTTCATATTTCCTTTTCTCCTTATAATATATATATTATATAAATGCTTTTAGATTACTAAAGCTCTCCTTGACTGGATAGTAATCGGGTGAATAAAGAGGGAACTAGTATACTCAGACATTTCAATATCTATATACCTCGATAATTCGAACCTTGGAATAATAATAGACTAACACATTATCCATGAATATAACAGACTATGGGCCTGGGAAAGGATTATAGAGAGGGAGGAACTGATTGATAATAAACTCTTCGAACATATCTCCTATTAGAGTTCCAAGGAATATAATTGATATGATATATCCCTCGATTATATAAGCCGATAAAAACAAAACCCTCTTCCTATTTTGTAACTAACGAGACACTATAGCACGAATTCCATTATCCGTGTATCCCATAATTCGATCACCAGTTTATTTATTATTTCCCGATTTGTCAATACAGATAATCTGCTCGGCTATAAATTGTTAAAGGTTATCGAGCCACTGAATCCTTAATTCCTCATTCCTCTATACGGCCATAACCGTAAACTTCTTCCTAATTATATAAATACACTTTAGCGTCCTCGAAATAGTTAATTAATAGACTGTAATATCAAAAACCTCAAGGAGAAACTCAATAATCTCATCTTGATAAATCCATGACCTCTCATCTAAAAGCACCCTAATTACAAGTTCCATTTTATATATAATACTCCGCGGGATACTGCCTAAAGGTCAAGCAGGAGATAGGCCCCTTTATACTCGCTTCTAGTACCTGTATATTATCTGTATAGTCGTATTGTGATTGGTAGCGAGCTATTGAATGTATATTAGAGTGATAATAGTAGTAGGATCGTTTAATACATCCTCGATTTAAGTAACCGCCCTTGTGCTCAGATAAGCAGGTATCTGGATAACTAATAGTATTAGAGGCTTGTAGTTCCATATATACGCTACAATTTGAGCCACTTACCTTACAGTTTGGGGTTGTAGTTATTGAGTAATTCGACGGAGCGCAATTCGTCGCGATGTACTCGACTATTCAGACGTGTTTTTCGAGAGCTCGCTTAAAAGTGGTGTTTTAACTGAGGTTTTGCATAGGGCTGTATTGCAGTTCCATGCCACGACCCAGTGTCGATCATGGGCCCGATGGCACCGCAAAAAGCCCCCCCCCCCCTTCGCGGCCGCCCTTATGAGGCTTTCTTTGAGGAGTTTTGCAGCTCGATAGTGGAGCGGGATTTGCAGAGGAAGTTAGGATTGACGGTTGGGCTTGAACCAGATAGAATTGGTTGGTCAGACTTCGAAGTTGCGGAGAAGAGTGGTACTGTCATGATCGCTCAATATGTCGCCCTGCCAAAATTCGACTTCGAGGTGACGGTAGTCACGGAATGGGAAGCTGATCGGATTGCCAAGAGCACTTGCATTGGACATTGTGGGAGTCATTGTTATGGGCACCAACATATATGCAAGTCCCACCTAGGGGGGATCACCCATTGACGGATGACTGGTACTTGGCGAGAAGGAGATTGCAAGTCGGGCCTCCACTTCAAATTATTGTCAGTACCGCTGTTGGTAGATTTGTGGTAAGAGTATAAAGTATAAAATCTTTAAAGTAATAAATATGGAATGAAAGATGAAGGCGGTAGACTAGTGAGAGAAGCTGTTTATATCATTGAGCGTGAGAGCGAAAGGTGGAAAGAGGCATGTTGGTGGAGAGAGCATTATAGTCTCTGGCGTGTAGTGGGATAGTAACGTAGGGATTATAAGTGGAGGCGTGGATAAGATAGTGCAAGTAAATAGAGGAAGAGGCGTTACGAGGACTGATAGTAACTAAGTAAATAGAAAGTTAATACCTTAGTCCTTCTCCTAAGTACCTATTTAGAAGTCTTTAAACATTTTCAAATTCATTATCTTTTATTTATCGTTATCGTTAGTACCGTATCTCATCCGCCTCTTTTCATTCCCTGTGCCTACCATCACCCATCTCATGTCCCCTAAACACCCCGATACCAGGCATCTCACTATACCGCGCATTGCCACTCAGTTCATACCTAAACTGATCTCCCTGCACCTCTGCATACTCCCTTTCTCCTTCACCCCAACTATTAAGCCCCCCCATTCCCGACCCAGGACTCCTCACATCAGCCTCCCTCCCTGCACTCCCCCAACTATTCATCCTCCCCACCCCATCAGCCTCAACAGCATTCCCTCCATTACTCCCCCAACTATTTACCCTCCCCACCCCATCAGCCTCAATAATTTCCCTCCCCTCTTCCCTCGCAAACCCAGGCCCAGTGGCTTTAGGGTCCAGCTCCATAGTCGGGTTCCTAACGGGCAACGGCCTTCTAGGCGGCGGTTCGCGTCGAAACGTCGGACTCCCCGGATATGGCGGCGGGAACGACTGTCTTCCTTCGTTCTTCTCTACCATCCCTCCGAGCATACCCATTCCTCCCACACCATTCCCACTCTCAACACCAGTCCCCTCTTGCTCCTTGTCCCTCTCGCGTCTCTTCTTCCGTCCGAAAATCAGGAACAGTAATAGCGCGAGAAGGACGAGGAAGACGAGTGCGATTCCAGCGCCGATCCCGGCTTTGGCGCCTGTGGAGAGCGCGAGGTGGTTCACGACTGGTGCTGGAGAGGTAGCAGAGGGTAGGATGACAATGAGAGGTGTCGAGGTTACGAGTGTGCTTGGGCCAGCAGTGCCGGTGATAGTCAGGGTTTGCTGGGCGTAGGAGGTTGTTGTTTGCAGCGGTGGTGGGGTGTAGTCGATGGGTGTGGAGGCGGGAGAATATGGTGATGGGTTTTGAGAAGGGGAGCGAAGGATGGTTACGGTTTGCAGTTGCGTTTGCGTTTGTGTGTTTCCGGGTAGTGCTGGTGAGAGCGTGGGAGAGGCTGTTACGGGTGGAGGAGAGCTGCTGATTTGTTGGTTCGGTGACGGCGAGGGACTAACTGTGGAGAATGTGCTTAGTGTTGGAGTCACGGTGGACCTGGACGAGAGGCTGGGGCTCGTACTGGACACTGGACAGGCGGATGTGCAGACTTGTACGCCGCTGCAAGTGAGCAGTGAAGGACAGCACGCTCCTATATAAGCTCGAGTTAGCTCCTCATTCTTGATTTTTCTCCTGAAACGGTTTTGGGGAAAGCGGTACCGTTAAATATCACGGCTCCATCAGAGCAGCCGGATGTCGGGGTGAGCGTTGGACTACCACCTGATGGCGAGGCCACGGTGGGAGACGCGACGACAGGAGAACTTGGGGTAGGAGTAACGACAGTGGTTTCTGCAGCTGGAATAGTTGCATTTGCGGCATTAGGGTCTCGATCTTCTATCGATCGATCCACAAGCTGCTCCTCGACCGTAACATCGCGCTTGAATCTCAGCCCGAAGGCTGCCTCGACCAGAGGAGGAGTCTCATCGAAGACATTAAACAGAAGATTCACATCAACCACAAATACAAAACACAAGGCAGCGAAGAGCAAAAAGGGCTTTTTTGCTCGCAACATCGTGAATAGCTGCATCTCGAGCAGGACATAGTTGAACACGGCTCCAGAACGCACTCCATGCTCGGGAGGGCGAGTTATTTTTATTGCTGGGAATAGTCTGAAGGAGTGGATGGAGGGGTTATGCAGAGATTCTGGTGGGAGCGATTGGTGAGCGATTGGTGTTGCTGCAGGCAGAGCTGAGCTGAGACAGGGTGCGGTGGTCGCCGGTGGCTGCGCGATAAGCACATGCGGCGATGGTTGAGTGGCAGGCTGTCACGACGTCCGCGGCCTTGCATGAGAAAAGGAATTTGGGGGTTGTGAACTGCTGGAGAGGCGAGGAGGCTGAGCTCGTTATTGTGGTGGCTTCTGGGACGCTTCCTTCCAACTTTGCTACTATTCTATAACCGTCGGCCTATTGAGTTCATCACGCCTACCACACTACTAGATATACACGGAGGGCATTGGAAATAGCCGTCTCTTTGTCATTGAGTAACACATCTAGAATCCTCGAAGACGCTCAAGATTTGCAATTGGAGAGCAGTCCTGCCGATTAGACACCAGCCATGTTGAATGAGACATAAATCGAGGCTACCACTACTAAACCCTTAATGGAAAGCCACCCCACCTTGCCACGTGGCTTACTCCTAGAAGCACATATATATTGGAATGTGAAACCGCTCTATTTGACTGGGAATTCTCAATTCGCGAGATATAACTTTTATTCCCACATAATTCTCATTCTAGCAAAATATACCCAGTAGCAACTATAAGCGGTTTACTTCATAAGTCATCAAATTTTCGACGCAGAGTTTATACTCCCAAGGTCTTGTGCAGCATGGCGACAGCAACGCAAATTTTAAACGAGCCCTGCGGAATCTGCCAGCACGTCAGGCGCGAAGCTCATGGCAAATTCAATTCCGTCTATGTGTGGATGTTGCAAGGTATCGAAATGTTTGTGATTGGTCTAGGGAAAAAGTGTTGCCATTTATGCGCTCTTCTGTTCCACAAGGCTAATCATTCCAAAATTGACTCTTTGACTAGAGAAGAGCTATTATACAAATTACGGGTTATATTAAAACGCCAAGGTCTATTATTACTCTCAAATATAATTAAAATCTTAATATTTTCCGAGAATCATTCGAATTTCTTTAATATTAATTTCATTTTCCGTAAAGATAAATCATAAAGTATTAATTTAATTTTTAAGTAAATAATAATTTATAATTAATATTTTTATAAAAGATTAAATAATTGACTTTATAATTCTTTTAAATTTAATAATTATTTAATTATTTAAAATCGTGAATTAAATTATTAAATAATTAATTTAATATATTATATATATAAAGAAATTATTTAAAATATTTAATTTAATAAAAAGTTATTAAAGATTAAAATTAAAAGAAAATTTTAATATTCTTTATTTAATTTATAAAAATTTAAAATTAATCTTTATTAAATATTTAAAATTAATATAATTTATATAAATAATTAAAATTATTTTAATTATTATTTATTAATTTTTAAAGATTTAAACTTTAAAGTATTTTATATTTTTATTTGAATTTTATTTTTTTATTTTTTTTAAATTATTAAAATATATTATAAAATAAAAACTTTAAAATATATTTATTTATATTAAAATTAAATTATTAATTCTTATTTAATTTAATATAAAAGAATATATTATTAAAAATATTTAAAAATTAAAAATAATAATTTATATTTTAATTATTTCTTTTTAATTTTAAATATTTATAATATTTGTAATAGTAAGAACGGAATAGAGATTATAAGCCAAAGATCTCAATTTCAAGGTCTAATTAAAACTTAAAGCTAAGGAGAGAAGAGAAGGTCGAAGGAAGAGAAGTTCTTAAACTGTAAACCTGAGACCTGTTCCCTTAACTTGAGACATTGTTATATTATCAAATATCGGATCCTTAATCTGAAACTAGTAATATAATAAGTATATAATATATATTATTATAATATTTATTTATTTTATTATATATTTAATTAAATAATATATATATATATATATTTTATAAATTCTTTTAAATTATTAATAATTTAATTATAAATTATTATTTTATTTAAAAAAAAAATTATATATAAAAATTAATTAATAAGAATATTAATAAATTATTATATTATATTAAAATTTTATATAATTAATCTTTTATTATAAATTAATTATTTATTATTTTCTTTTTATTAAATATTATAATTATAAAATAATTTAAAAATTAAAAATTAATATAAATATAATAAAATAAAAATAAAAATAATTTATTTTTATATATTATTTAAATTAATTTTTATTAAATATATATTTAATTATTAAAAGGACTTATAAATTAAATAATAATTTATAATATAATTAATCAGTTTTAAAATTATGAGTTTAATCACGCACTTATACTTATATTATATTATTAAAGAATTTAAGATTAATCAATTCAATATCTAGTCCTTCTTCTCCTTCCCTTTAACCATTCAAGAACGTATCTCTTAAGACTCACGAAGCTCCTTCCTATTGAATATTTCCATAAAGACATAAACTGCTCCTCTTCCCGCTTGTCCCTTGCCTTGCGCTTGCTCCGTCCCGCCTCATTCAGAGCCATGGTTAGCTGTTGCAGCGCCCAATTCTTCCACAGTTTGCCTTGTATCTTCAGGCACAGCTGCTTCAACTAACTCCATCCATTACGCAGTGTCTACAACAAAGCATAACGCAGGGACAGCACGCTAAAAGAAAGCAACAGCAAAAGAAAGACTTTGTCGTGAGAGGCATGCGGGTCTCTGTAATGTCCACGGTCCATACCAAGTCAGGGTCCAGTCGAAATCCACTAATAACATCAGTTGTTTGGCGGGAGACAATTGACGGGCTTCGATAAGGCTGCAGTTGAACAGAGATCTTCATGCCTTCAATTTCAAGCTCCTCGAGTTCTCGATTCCCATCAACTCGCAATGTCATCGCCATTCCCACTGGCTTGTCTGGCAACCGCAGATTGGTGTAGGATTTGGCAAACTTCCCTTGAACACTTCTCAGAAGGTCCTCGTTGAAAGCCTCCTTGTATTCCGGAGACTTCCTCTGGGATGCGCGAGCTCTTTCGAATAACTCTCTCAGTCGTGCGGACCTATGGTCTGTGGCTAACCAGATGACAGGGTTGTATTCTTCATCGAAGCCGAACTTAATCCAGCGGATAGTTGTTAATTTTCTACTATTCGAGTTGTCTTTTGGTTTTATACAGACAATACCAGTGTTGCCCTGATCGTATCTTTGTTGACATATATATCCTGGCTCGGGTCTTCGGGAATTGGACAGAGACGTGATGCGGCATCGTTCATGACCTAATGGTTTGAGAGTCCGAAGCCAAAAGCCATAGAAAATGGATATAGGGGCTTTATGCGGAGCCACGAGTACCCGAATCAGCTGTTCCCGAACATCGTGCTGAGGTTCTGGAATCACTCCTTGGCTTACGTTCCCAGGATCTCTCACGCGAACATATTCATGCTCGTCTGATGTTTCACCGAGTACGATAAACACCCGGTTCTCTGCTTCAGCGCAATGAAGAACGGCACGGCATGTCCCCGGGCTGTTAGGAAGGATCCTCGACCGCAGAGACAGCTCGCCGTTACTTTCGGAGAATCCCATAGATCCTGGCGTCTGGACCACATTACTACAGTTGATGTATACTGAGGGAGACGGCGCATAGAGGCCAGAGTATGGCTTCGAAGTAGCATCTTGCTGTTCCATTGTCCAGGCGAAGATGGACTCATCCTTGCTCTTCTGAATTATATGCTGTTGCAGTCGGATGAAGGCATTCTCGCGCTCCCCATAAATCATCGGCATGTTGATATCAAAAAGACCCATAAGACTGTAAGCTCTGTCTTCCGCTCTTTTAGTCTAAGCAACGAATGGATCATCAGCTTTCATTCTATGGAGTGGGTCTTGGTAAATGAAGAGACATTGTTTGAATGGAAAATTGTGACGCCTTCTAGAAATGAGCTGATTCTTCTCCTACTTACAATTCTCGTTGCAGCCCACGAGAAGCGCTGAGCGACAGAACAAGTAAACGGTTTGGAGGTGTGGTTTAAGATCGCCTGGGGTATTCTTGTCTTGCAGGACAGCTCTGCGAGAAGTTGGGATTTGGTTCCGAGAGGTGACCAATTCTGGTCGAAAAACAACACCTCTTTCGGTGCAATGAGCTCTTGCAAGGTCCAACCTCGATCAAACCACTCGCTATCCTTGAATTCTCTATCTGGCACGTCTCCAAGATATGCAATACATATTTTACTGCAGCTGTACCACAAGTACATGCTGTTGATAGCTTCGCTTAGCTCGCTCGAATTTCCTTTGTTGATACAGCACGTGTCACTAGAAAAATTAGCATCACGCTTCTTTTGGAGAGGGGGTGCGGTTAGCTGAGAGCGAGCTTGGGGCGAGCTGGCAGCTTGGGAACCCCTCTGGGCAGTGATAGCAGGGAGCTCGGGGTATTTCGCAAAGAAAGGGTGCTTATACATCCAGCCATAGCGACAATTCGCATCGGATGCCAATTTGCAAAATCCTTTGATCTTGGCATATCCTCCTTTGCTGAAAATCTCTTTCGAGGATGAATGAAGCAAATCTTCGTAGGATACCTCATCTTCGTCATCGAACCATCTGTGGGACAAGATAGCGTATTGGTTTTTGTCCAAGTCGAGCTCTGAGTCTAGGATTTGCTCAAATCGAAGAGTAGCGGTGTTGAGAACGCGCATTTTGATAATCGGGATACACTTATGTTACAAGACACTCGAGAGCGAGAAGAAAAGGGTGGAATAGGCACGATCAAAGCCTAAATAAAGCTGGAACGATATGATCGCGCGAGGCTGAGCCAGACGAGGCTCTCTCCAACTTCTCTCAACTTCGCCGGGAGGTAAGATCACCACTGTGTTTGAGAAGCTAGTATATCGTTAAAGACAATGATGCAAAAGAAACATGCAGGTGCTTCCTTTCGGGAAGCTACACGGTGTTGGTGTTGATTGTAAAAGAGAGGATGCAAAAGTGAGAAACGGACAATCAGGCTGGGAGTCCAGGGCCCGTCGGGCGGCCGGCGAAGCGAGACGGCTGCGGGGCGCGACGTGCAACAAGCCGGGCCCGTGCCGCACGCGGCCGCGTCCCGTGCCCCCCCCGCGCAGCCTGCAAACTGCATCCCGCCCCGCCCCCTCGTCGCTTGAGAATAGCTAGTTTATACTTGACAGTTATAAGGCATATTAGAAGATTCGTATTCTCGAGTATATAAGTAATATACGCCTCAAATATAAACATTCCCACGTGACTAAAAGTATTTGACCTTATTATATGATTAAATAACCTCATTATGTGACTTTACCCGGGGTGGTGCAGGGCAAAGTCACGTGACTAAAAAAAAAAAAGTAATTAGCGCGTTAATAAACTTAAAAGACAATTTCAAAAAAATATAATATATAACAAAAACACGTGACTATTACTACTAGGCCAGGTCACGTGATACGGAACTTTTATATAATTAAAATATAAATATAATAAAAATAATTAATAATATTTTAAAGTTTAAATAAAAATTATAATAATATATAAAATATTATATAATTTAATTAATAAATAAAAAAATTATAATTTTTTAAAAATATTTAATATTAATATTAAATAAATTTTAATTAATTATTTATTTAATTCAAAATCGAATTAAAAATTATTAAAATATATATATAATTTAAAAAAATATTTATTATAATTTAATTATTAATAATATATTAAATAATTAAATTAAAATAATAAATAAATTATTATTTTAATTTAATTATAGATTTTAAATATTAATTATAAATTAATTAAAATTAATTAAATTAATTAAATTAATTTTAATTAATTTAATTAATTAATAATTAATATATTATATAATATTATATAATATAAAAATATAATTATAAAATTTAAATAAATATATTAAAATAATTTTAATTCTTTTTTATTTTTATTATTTTATAAATTAAAATAATTTAATTAATATTATTAATAATATTTTCTAAAAATTATAATTATAATTTAATTTTTATAAAAATTATAATTTAAATTTTTAAATACTTTAATTAAATTATAATTAAAATTTCAAAATATAAAATATTAAAAAGTCTATATTATATTAATTAATAAAAGAAAAATTAAATTATATAAATATAAAAAAATATTAATAATTAAATTAATAATTCTTAAATTATTAAAAAAATAATATAAAAAAAATATTAAAAATTTGAAAATTAAAAAGAATTTTATAATTCTCTTTTTTTAATAAAGAGTTTTTTATTTAATTTTATAATATTATATATTATTTAATTAAAATTATAATTATATAAAAAAATTATATTATATTTTATAATTAATATATTAATAAATATTATAATTAAGATTATAAAAAATATAAATAAATTTTAATATTCTTTATTAAATAATATTAAATCCTTTATTAAATAATATTAAATCCTATCCAAACTGAGGAAGTCGAATTGAGTCATTTCGACTTTATTTCCTATATAACCGTTAAGTGTGGAATTGCCGAGGGAGTCAATTCGAGTTAGTCAATTCGACTTATTAGGATTATGCCCAAATAAGCTCGAATGAGACTCAAAATCAAGTATAAATTGACCCGGGTATATGTAACACTAACCCCGTCGAGAGTTCCACTATAACCCTATTATAAGGTGAGTTTTGCGAGGAGATAGTAATTATTGTCGATTTTTGATAGGGGAAGTAAATGTACAGGCCAGGTTAGCCAAAATGCAGATCCCAAGTATAAAGTGAGTATAAAAGTATAAAAGTATAAAATCGGAAATTACAGTCAGCTATATTACGTATAGGTTCAGAGTATGGATTTAGAACGCGTTAAGTAAGGAGGCGTGTAGAGTAGAGAGAGCAAAGAACCAAGTCAGTTTGATTTATTTTATTTTATATTATGGATCTATTCGTGTATTTCCCAGTTCAGTGTATAGTTGTGTATTCTATATACAGGTATACTGTATTATCTAGTGGTATTAATATATATTTGAGGGACAAGAATAAGTATAATATACTATAGGACGAACGGACACGTATTATCTAGTATATCCAAGCTATTAAAGATTTAGTTACAAGTCGGGTAGAATTGAATAGGTTGGTTTTCCTATTAGCAAATAGTCCCTCCATTTCCGAGTTATAATCACCAAGAACAGATAGAATACAGTGTGAATTCGAAAACGATAATAGCAGATTATATCGGTTTATTAGTTACTATGAAGATCAGATTCGGAAGTATTATCGGGAAGAGTATGGGTGGGAGAATAAGTAGAAGGGCAGGCCCAAAGCAGGGACAGAGAAGCGATTCCCATGGAGAAGCGGTGTCCATTACCAGTATTTTTTCGTCCGGGGGCCAGGAGCCCAGTTTTTCGAGATATAAGCAGCCGAATCCAGTCCAGTTATACTATCCGGAAATGTCGATTTGGATGCCGCCAAGACGGCGTTGAAGCAAGCCATATAACAAGCAGAAGAGGAAGTATACCGCCAGATCACCGAACCGGAGGAAGCCCGAGAGCCAAATCCATGATTACGTCACGTAGAGTGAGTCGAGCATTTGGGAGCGTTTGATCGAGAGGAGTTGCGAGCATTGGTTACACCCGTTAAGGACGACGAGCCAGAGTTGGAAGTGTTATATAGGGCGTTTGATTGGTTGATTCAAGATACACAATACTATTATATTCGACTAGTGATTGGGTTGGAGGTATTATTTAAGGCGAACCGGAAGGAGGTGGATAAAGACATCCGGATACTGTTTGATAGTTGGATAGATATCACTACCGTGAAGGTATATACAGAGATATATAAGTAGTTATTACGTTATATTTTCCGGTCCAAAGATATCGAGCCCGAGAAGCGGCCGGGATATGAGTTAATAGAGAGATAGTAGATGGCTATTCAAGACATGTGAATGAACATTAAGGAGTTTGTATAGTGGAAAGAGGAGCAGGGAGATTTAGAGAGTGGGGAAGAGGAGAGAGAGTCAGATAAAGAGATTAAATGGATGGGTCGGATTTAAAGGCAGGTTTTACGATTATGGATAGTATTATTAAACTAGTCATTGCAGGACGACAAGTATAAGAGTGTGTTAATTAGTGGGTTGGCCATTTTGGGAATGTGAGAAGACGACGGGTAGTTGGATACCGAGGATTATATACCCAAATATTCGGTCGTAATCAAGTTGGTCCGGTTAATGGTGGTTCAAGAGGTGTATAAGCGGCGACGGGAAGCCATTAAGCAGTATGAGAACCGTGGTTTGAGCACGAAGCAAGCCCGGGAGAAAGCATCAAGCCATTATATTTTGACACGGGGTTTAGTTAGTGTATTCATGACTATAGCCCACGATAGTAAGGATCCCAAGTCCATATAGTGGTTATACCGTAGCCGGTCGTACGGTTTCAAGATCCGGTATACTATTACGGCCGAGAGGAAGATCCAGTGGATTAGGGATAATGTTTTATATTCCAAGATCCGGTTTAGTATGAGCTAGTTCCGGGGAATGGTTTATGGATTGGTTGGGGAGGCAAGAGAGGAGTTGTTTGAGAAGTTAATGATAGTGAGGATGGGTACAGACCAAGAAGTAGATATAAAGTAGGTCTTCCCGATCTATTGGGACAGAATAGTGGATTAGTTATCCGAGACCAGAATTGAGTAGTTGTTTTTGGACGATAAGCGGAACTAGTTTGCAGTATACAAGTAGTGGTGATTGTATAAGCGGATATATAAAGAGGAACAGTTAAGAGAGTAGTTTATAGATAGTGTGGGGAAGTTGAAGAGGGAAGCCGTAGTCGTATATCAGTGTTACAGAGAACGGTTCATGAAGTTATTATAAGTATTAATATATTTATACAGTGGGCAGTCAGTCAGAGTACCGGAGTTATTGGGAATATAGTGGAAGAATACCGCATATAGTGGTGTACAGAACATTTTCATTGAGAAGGGCTTAATTGTGTTCGTGGCCACATACTATAAGGGGTATCGGAGTAGTGGAAATATTAAGATTGTGTACCGGTATTTACTACGGGAGGTTAGGGAATTATTAGTATATTATTTATAGTTAGTTTTGCCATTTTGGGAGAAGTTATAGTTCCAGATAACGGGGAAGTCCAGTTCCAGTCCATTTTTATAAGAAGATAGTGAGAAAAAGAAGTATTAGTAGTGGACGGGACCGAAGCAGAAGTAGTAAAAGGCCAGGGAGAGCGATAACGTTTCCAGAGAACGGGAGAGGGATAATTAAGGAGAAGAGAGTGAAGACGAGGAGCAGAGAGGTTAGAGGAGATTATTGGTCTAATAGCAATCCCGTTCGTGGATATCCGAATGAGTCCGGAAGATTTTAAAGGAATCCGTTATAAGATGGATAGATATAGATAGGTTAAATATTAGTGGATATCGACAGATTACTATTACTATATCCCGGAGGTATTACCGAGAAGACAGATTTGAGGAAGAGAAGAGTAAGTTAGAAGAGAGTAAGGATTGGAACGAGGATAATACCGATGGGGACAATCCATGGGATTTACAAGCCGGTCACGGGACCCATATTGCCGGTATAATTTACGCCAGGGAGTTAATGGAAGGTAACAATTCTATTATCAGCTGTCGTGAGAAGTTCCGACAAGTCAGTCACATATAGTATTATTTTTTGGGGTTTCCGTCAGTATACCAGGGTATTGGGATGAGTAGGAGAGTCAAGAGGAAGCGGCAGGTATATGAGGAAGAGATACAGGACACGCAATTGGCCCGGTAGAAGCGATTACGAGGAGTGGATATCTATACCGAGTTGGAGAAGATATTAGAGAGTGAGGCCCGGTTCCGTGAATTATAGGAACCCGTATTGCAAGCTATTATAAAACACTAGAGCCCCATTGTGACAGTAATGGGAATAGGGATTGGGAAGATATTATTATTCCAGTTACCAGTCAAAAGTATGAGTTCCGGGATAATAGTAGTCATTAGCCCATTGGTTTTATTATAAGACCATATAGTAGAGAGATATTAACAAGCCGGTATTTCGTGTATCAAATGGAATCCCCGACAGTACTATTCCCCCAGCCAGATTATCATTATCACGCCGGAATCAATAGTCAGCAAGATGTTTAGGACGTTTTTGGACCGGTTACAAGGATTGTATTTATTAGAGCAGTTCGTGTTTGACGAGTATTATACACCATTAGACAGTATACCCGAGTTCCGGCCCGAGATACGGCAATTAGGCGAGTTAATGGAAAGGAAGGTGCAGATAGTTTATTTGATAGTAACATTACCACTATATACCGAGCCAGAGTTTATAAATATTATAAGGATTAGTACTAACAATATCCATATATTCCGAATGCCAACCAGTCGGTCCAATATTATATATTCCGTGATTGAGTACACAGAGAGTGAGTTTGAGAGAGGAGATATTATAACGGTTTGCAGGTTAGTAGAGTAGAAGTTAGAAGAGTACACCACACTAGCAAAGATCATTATATACAGTAGCAGCATTGTCACCACCCAGGAGGTGAGTAGTGTATTGGATTACTATATATATTACCGAGACATGAGTAATATAACCGTCAAAGATGAGATCCGGAAGGTATAGGAGAGCGCAGATAGACGTGTTGTGATTATCACTAATATGTTTGGATTAGGCATTAATCGGTCAGATATTCGTGTCATGATTCATATTAGGCCGATTTACCAGATACGGAATTATAGCCAAGAGAGTGATCGAGCCGGGCGGGATGGGAAGAGGAGTGAAGTGATTATTTTGATACCGGTTGGAAGATAAGAGATATTATAGAAGGTATATGAGTAAGTATAGTAGCGGCCAGCCAAGTTTCATATTTCCATAATGGCAAAGAAGAAATAACGGATCGAGTAGTAGAAGGTTGAGCGATTTGTGAGTGGTGCCGTGTGTCGACACGTTTATTTGGACCGTGAAATGGATAGACAGGTAAATCGGGCGAGATATGAAGACGAGAAGGAGTATTGTAATATATACCGGGAAAGTAATACTATAATAGATAAATTGGAAGCCCAGTGGCAAGTATACATTCAACGAGAGTACGAGAAGCAAGAGCGGTTAATGGATAGTACTATTAATATTCTATTAAGTAATATACTATTTTCCGGATTCCCTAATAAGGGTTTTGAGAATAGCAATGGACTATTTCCCAGTTCACTACCGCCGCATATACAGAGTAGTATTATTAGTTTTGACTAAGGGTTTATAGTAGATCGGATTAGCCCAGAAGAGCGGTTTGAATTCCAGTCCCAGTAGAGTTAACGGTAGTAGTAGCGGTTACGGGTCCAGGTACAGAATCGATAAGAAGGCCATGACATATGGGATTTGGAGAATCGATTAGATTAGTGGATTAGGAAGTGCCTATTATATTATATTCGGAAGTATATAGGGAGTCCCGTTAATTTCCGGTATATATTAGAAGAGTATATTAATCCCAAGCAGGAATTAGTTATCTAGAAAGTTAGTATATTATAAAGTATCCAGTTTCAAAGGTATATCAGTTATTACGATTATAGTATTATATAACAGATTTGTATATAATGGAAGGAGATCCGGAAAGGGAATCAGAAGTTTAAGCGAGTCAAGAGGGGGATTTGCCAATATAATAGGATTGTATAATCGGTAATAGTAACTAATATAGTTATAGGGTTATTAAATATTATTAATCAGGCAGTTTGGGCATATATACGAGTAAAGGGGATTTGGGGAGTAAATAAGGAATTGGAGGCAAGTAAGGAAATAGAGATAAAGCGGGGAATATTAAAGTAGTTTGGGCAAAAGGTAATTTGGAAGTCGATCGAGACTAGTATTTTATTATAAGTATTTTACCGGTTATCAGTTGGGTTAGAGAGTTAGAAGAGGGAAAGTTAAAGACTATAAAATTAGAATAGAATATAAAGGTTAAGTCGATTTAAGTTCCCGTAATAGGAGAATATAAGTTGAAGGGATTAAGCCGTTTTAAGGTTAAGGGAATAAGCCATTATGTGTTGCGCTATAAGAGGAGCCCTTATCAGTAAGGCGGTAGGTTATAGGATTAAATTAAGTAATTTAAAGTTTATTAAGAGAAAGGGAAAAAGAAGATCCGTTTTTGAGTATTGGAAATAGATTTAAGAAAGATTTAAGAGTAGATAATAAGAAAATAATATGGGTTTTTACTTGTAAATATGGTTAAAATTGGAATTAAAGTGATTTGAGCAAGTTATTAATATGTTTTTTTATATTCAATAGTATAAGTAATAGGAATCGGGATTAAGGTTATATAATCGATTAAGGTTAGGGTTAGAAGGCATTAAGAGGACTAGGGTTAGAGGATTTGGGGAGGGGGAGGGTTTTAAGAGAGAGCACGGTGGATTATATAAATAAGTAAACAATGAAATTTAGGTGGAAAAGTAGATAAATGGGGGATTTACAATAGTCAGTAGTCAAGAGGTGAGATGTGAATGGGAAATAGTAATATTAGGATTAAGGAAATAATAAGGGATTTAGATTTATATATCGGATTAGTAATTATAGTATATAAGAGAAGTAGTACATTTGAGAGGATTTTATAGGGGAAATTTAATATACAAATATATAGATTTGTAATTTTTAAAGTAAATATAATTTGGAAAGTGGAATATATATTTAGAGTAAATATTTAAAGGTATTAAATATAAATAAAATTATAAGAATAAAGATTAGATTTGTAATTATAGATTAAAATAGTAATATTAATTTTGGAAAGCGTTTTCCAAGTAATTTTGGATAAGTAAACGTGTAGATTATAATTTTACAATAATAATAATTGGAAATGGGGAATAAATATAACAAGTAAATATAATAGGGTGTAAAGTACAAATATAATTATAATTGGGTGAGTTGGATTTATAATTATAGGTTAAGGGAGTTATATTAATTTTAAAGAGTGTTTTTCAAGTAATTTTGAGTGAGTAAATACGTAGATTTATAGTTGGGAATCGGGAATAGAGGTCAGGAGTAAGTATAGTAAAGTATAAGATATAAATATAATTATAATTAAATGGATTGGATTTGTGATTATAAATTAAAAAGGTAATATTAATTTTAGAGAGTGTTTTCTATACAATTTTGGGTAGACAAATATATAAATTTATAATTTTGCGATAATAATAATTAGAAATCGAGAATAGAGATTAGGAATAAATATAATAAAGTGTAAAATATAAATATAATTATAATTAAGTGAATTGAATTTATAATTATAAATTAAAAAGATAATATTAATATTAAAGAATATTTTTTAAATAATTTTAAATAAATAAATATATAAATTTATAATTTTATAATAATAATAATTAAAAATTAAAAATAAAAGTTTAAAGTAATTATAATAAAATATAAAATATAAATATAATTATAATTAAATAGATTAAATTTGTAATTATAAATTAAAAAGATAATATTAAATTTAAAGAATATTTTTTAAATAATTTTAAATAAATAAATATATAAATTTATAATTTTATAATAATAATAATTAAAAATTAAAAATAAAAGTTTAAAGTAATTATAATAAAATATAAAATATAAATATAATTATAATTAAACGAAATAAATTTATAATTATAAATTAAAAAAATAATTTTAAATAAATAAATATATAAATTTATAATTTTATAATAATGGAAATTAAAAATAAAAATAAAAAGTAAATATAATTAAATAAAAGATATAAATATAATTATAATTAAATAGATTAAATTTGTAATTATAAATTAAAAAAATAATATTAAATTTAAAGAATATTTTTTAAATAATTTTAAATAAACAAAAGTATAAATTTTTAATTTTTTAATAAATAGAGTTTAAAAAGAGAAATATAAATAAGAATTAAATATATAAAAATATAAATAAAATAATTAAAAAAAGATTTAAAATTATAATTATATATTAAAAAAAGTAATATTAATTTTAATAATAGTTTTTTAAGGGATTTTAAATATATAAATATATAAATTTTAGATTTAAAAGTAATAATAAATTAAAAGTAAATAATATAAATAATAAATTAAAAGTAAATAATATAAATAATAAATAAAAAAAATATAAAAAAATAAAAGATTTAAAAAGAATAAAAAGTAAAATAAAAAAAATAAAAAAGGTTTAATAAAAAGAATAAAAGAATAATAATAATAATAAATTAAAAAAATAAAAAGGATTATAAAAAAGGAAAAAATAAAAATTATAAATTAAAAAAAGAATTAGGATTATAAATTAAAAAAAAAATAAAAGAAATAAAAAGGATTATAAAAAAGGAAAAAATAAAGATTATAAATTAAAAAAATTAAAAAAAGAATTAAAAAAGAATTATTATAATTATTTATAAAAGATTAAAAGAAAAAAGAAAAAATAAAAGATTAAAGTAAAATAATAATATATTATTAAATTTAAAAAAGAGAATAGAATTAAGAAAATAGAATAAAGAAAAGAGAAGAAGAAAGAGAAAGAGAAAAAGAGAAAAAAGAAAAAGAAAAGAGAAAAAGAAAAAGAGAGAAAAAAAGAAAAGGATTTAAATTATAATAAATAGAGAATTAAGAGTATATAAAAAAAAAGAATAAGAATTATAAAATAAAAAATTAATATAAAATAATAATATATTATTAAATTTAAAAAAAAGAATAGAATAAAAAAAGAGAAATAGAATTAAAAAAGAAGAGTAAAGTCAAAAAAGAAAAAAAAAAGATATATTAAAATAAAATAATTAAAAAAATAAATAATTAAAAAAAAAAAAAAAATTAAAAAAAATAAATAATTAAAAAAAATAAATAATTAAAAAAAATAAATAATTAAAAAAAATAAATAATTAAAAAAAATAAATAATTAAAAAA